>JBBPFD010000122.1:0-83687 GCA_038363315.1 Mugilogobius chulae
GCGTTCAAGATGGCTGAAAAACCAGTTTTGGAGCTGCTTACAACTGTTCTGGGCCAGCTTTTGAGCTGGTGAAAACTGGTCTGTGGCCAGTTTTTAGCTGCCTAAAAGCTGTTTTGGAGCTGCATAAAAGCAGTGTTGAAGCGGTTTTAAAGCTGGTCTGTTGCCAGCTTTGAAGCTGTTTAAAAACTGTTCTGGGGCCTGCGTTTTAACTGGTGAAAACTGTGCTGGAGCCATTTTGAAAGTGTATCAAAACTGGTCTGTGGACAGTTTGGGAGCTGCTTGAAAGCTGTTCTGTAACCTATTTTGGTGCTGAAATGAAGTTCTGCTGGTGGTGTGGTAAAGATGTGCTGGGGCCAGTTTTGGAAGTGAGCTAAAAACTACTCTTGGGCCATCTTTGACTTGCTTGAAAGTTGTGCTGGTCGTATGTTAAAACTGGTCTGTGGCCAGTTTTGAAGTTGTTTTAAAGCTGGTATGTGGCAAGTTTTTTGAGGTGGTGAAAACTGTGCTGGATCAACTTTTGTAGCTGCATAAAAGCAGTGTTGAAGCTGTTTTAAAGCTGGTCTGTTGCCAGCTTTGAAGCTGTTTAAAAACTGTTCTGGGGCCTGCGTTTTAACCGGTGAAACTGTGCTGGAGACAGTTTTGCAAGTGTATTAAAACTGGTCTGTGGCCAGTTTTGAAGCTGCTTGAAAGCTGTTCTGGAGCCTGTTTTGTTGCTGATCTATAGTTGTGCTGGAGCCTGCGTTCAAGATGTGCTGAATCCAGTTTTGCAACTGCTTAAAAGCAGTGCTGACGTTCTTTTAAAGCTTGTCTGTGGCCAGTTTTTGACTGGTGAAAACTGTGCTTGAGACAGTTTTGGAAGTGTATTAAAACTGGTCTGTGGCCTGTTTTGAAGCTGCATTAAAGTTCTGCTGGAGCCAGTTTTGGAGCTGCATAAAAGCAGTGCTGAAGCTGTTTTAAAGCTGGTCTGATGCCAGTTTTGAAGTTGTTTTAAAACTGTTCTGGGCCTGCGTTTTAACTGGTGAAAACTGTGCTGGAGACAGTTTTGAAAGTGTATTAAAACTGGTCTGTGACCAGTTTTGAAGCTGCTTGAAAGGTTTTCTGGAGCTTGTTTTGGTGCTGATTATAGTTGTGCTGGAGCCTGCGTTCAAGATGTGCTGAAACCAGTTTTGGAGCTGCTTTACAACTGTTCTGGGGCCAACTTTTGAGCTGGTGAAAACTGGTCAGTGGCCAGTTTTTAGCTGCTTAAAAGCTGTTTTGGACTGTTTTAAAGTTGGTCTTTGGCAAGTTTTTTGAGGTGGTGAAAACTGTGCTGGATCAACTTTTGTAGCTGCATAAAAGCAGTGCTGAAGCTGTTTTAAAGCTGGTCTGTTGCCAGCTTTGAAGCCGTTTAAAACCTGTTCTGGGCCTGCGTTTTAAACTGGTGAAAACTGTGCTGGAGACAGTTTTGAAAGTGTATCAAAACTGGTCTGTGGACAGTTTGGGAGCTGCTTGAAAGCTGTTCTGTAACCTATTTTGGTGCTGAAAGGAAGTTGTGCTGGTGGTGTGTTAAAGATGTGCTGGGGCCAGTTTTGGAAGTGGGCTAAAAGCTTTTCTTGGGCCATCTTTGACCTGGTTGAAAGTTGTGCTGGTCGTATGTTAAAGCTGGTCGGGGGCCTGTTTTGGAGCTGTCTTAAAGTTCTGATGAAGCCAGTTTTAAAGAAGGGCCAATGCCAGTTTAGAAGCTGCAATCAGCTTGTGCTTCAATCAGTTTTGGAACTGGTGAAATCTGTGCTGGTGACAGTTTTTGAGGTGCGTTAAAAGTGGTCTGTGGCCAGTTTTGAAGCTGCTTGAAAGGTGTTCTGGAGCTCGTTTTGGTGCAGAATTATAGTTGTGCTGGAGCCTGCGTTCAAGATGTGATGAAACCAGTTTTGGAGCTGCTTTACAACTGTTCTGGGGCCAGCTTTTGAGCTGGTGAAAACTGGTCTGTGGCCAGTTTTTAGCTGCTTAAAAGCTGTTTTGGAGCCTTTTTTTGTAGCTGCATAAAAGCAGTGTTGAAGCTGTTTTAAAGCTGGTCTGTTGCCAGCTTTGAAGCTGTTTAAAAACTGTTCTGGGGCCTGCGTTTTAACTGGTGAAAACTGTGCTGGAGCCAGTTTTGAAAGTGTATCAAAACTGGTCTGTGGACAGTTTGGGAGCTGCTTGAAAGCTGTTCTGTAACCTATTTTGGTGCTGAAATGAAGTTGTGCTGGTGGTGTGTTAAAGATGTGCTGGGGCCAGTTTTGGAAGTGAGCTAAAAACTACTCTTGGGCCATCTTTGACTTGCTTGAAAGTTGTGCTGGTCGTATGTTAAAGCTGGTCTGTGGCCAGTTTTGAAGTTGTTTTAAAGCTGGTATGTGGCATGTTTTTTGAGCTGGTGAAAACTGTGCTGGAGACAGTTTTGCAAGTGTATTAAAACTGGTCTGGAGCCTGTTTGTTGCTGATCTATAGTTGTGCTGGAGCCTGCGTTCAAGATGTGCTGAATCCAGTTTTGCAACTGCTTAAAAGCAGTGCTGACGTTCTTTTAAAGCTTGTCTGTGGCCAGTTTTTGAGCTGGTGAAAACTGTGCTTGAGACAGTTTTGGAAGTGCATTAAAACTGGTCTGTGGCCTGTTTTGAAGCTGCATTAAAGTTCTGCTGGAGACAGTTTTGGAGCTGTTTTAAAGCTGGTCTGTGGCAAGTTTTTTGAGCTGTTGAAAACTGTGCTGGAGACAGTTTTGGAAGTGTATTAAAACTGGTCTGTGGCCTGTTTATAAGCTGCATTAAAGTTCTGCTGGAGCCAGTTTTGGAGCTGCATAAAAGCAGTGCTGAAGCTGTTTTAAAGCTGGTCTGATGCCAGCTTTGAAGCCGTTTAAAACCTGATCTGGGGCCTGCATTTTAACCGGTGAAAACTGTGCTGGAGACAGTTTTGCAAGTGTATTAAAACTGGTCTGTGGCCAGTTTTGAAGCTGCTTGAAAGCTGTTCTGGAGCTCGTTTTGGTGCTGAATTATAGTTGTGCTGGAGCCTGCGTTCAAGATGTGCTGAAACCAGTTTTGGAGCTGCTTTACAACTGTTCTGGGGCCAGCTTTTGAGCTGGTGAAAACTGGTCTGTGGCCAGTTTTTAGCTGCTTAAAAGCTGTTTTGGAGCCCGTTTTGGAGCTGCATGAAAGCAGTGCTGAAGTTGTTTTAAAGCTGGTCTGATGCCAGCTTTGAAGCCGTTTAAAACCTGTTCTGGGGCCTGCGTTTTAACTGGTGAAAACTGTGCTGGAGACAGTTTTGAAAGTGTATTAAAACTGGTCTGTGGACAGTTTGGGAGCTACTTGAAAGCTGTTCTGTAACCTATTTTGGTGCTGAAATGAAGTTGTGCTGGTGGTGTGTTAAAGATGTGCTGGGGCCAGTTTTGGAAGTGAGCTAAAAGCTTTTCTTGGGCCATCTTTGACCTGTTTGAAAGTTGTGCTGGTCGTATGTTAAAGCTGGTCTGGGGCCTGTTTTGGAGCTGCCTTAAAGTTCTGATGAAGCCAGTTTTAAAGAAGGGCCGATGCCAGTTTAGAAGCTGCAATCAGCTTGTGCTTCAATCAGTTTTGGAACTGGTGAAATCTGTGCTGGTGACAGTTTTTGAGGTGCGTTAAAACTGGTCTGTGGCCAGTTTTGAAGCTGCTTGAAAGATGTTCTGGAGCTCGTTTTGGTGCAGAATTAGTTGTGCTGGAGCCTGCGTTCAAGATGTGCTGAAACCAGTTTTGGAGCTACTTTAAAACTGTTCTGGGGCCAGCTTTTGAGCTGTTGAAAACTGGTCTGTGGCCAGTTTTGAAGTTCTTTTAAAGCTGGTATGTGGCAAGTTTTTGAGCTGGTGAAAACTGGTCTGTGGCCAGTTTTTAGCTGCTTAAAAGCTGTTTTGGAGCCTGTTTTGGAGCTGCATAAAAGCAGTGCTGAAGCTGTTTTAAAGCTGGTCTGATGCCAGTTTTGAAGCTGGTCTGTGGCAAGTTTTTTGAGGTGGTGAAAACTGTGCTGGATCAACTTTTGTAGCTGCATAAAAGCAGTGTTGAAGCTGTTTTAAAGCTGGTCTGTTGCCAGCTTTGAAGCTCTTTAAAAACTGTTCTGGGGCCTGCGTTTTAACTGGTGAAAACTGTGCTGGAGACAGTTTTGGAAGTGTATTAAAACTGGTCTGTGGCCTGTTTTGAAGCTGCATTAAAGTTCTGCTGGAGCCAGTTTTGGAGCTGCATAAAAGCAGTGCTGAAGCTGTTTTAAAGCTGGTCTGATGCCAGCTTTGAAGCTGTTTGAAAACTGTTCTGGGGCCTGCGTTTTAACTGGTGAAAACTGTGCTGGAGACAGTTTTGCAAGTGTATTAAAACTGGTCTGTGACCAGTTTTGAAGCTGCTTGAAAGGTTTTCTGGAGCTTGTTTTGGTGCTGAATTATAGTTGTGCTGGAGCCTGCGTTCAAGATGTGCTGAAACCAGTTTTGGAGCTGCTTTACAACTGTTCTGGGGCCAGCTTTTGAGCTGGTGAAAACTGGTCTGTGGCCAGTTTTTAGCTGCCTAAAAGCTGTTTTGGAGCTGCATAAAAGCAGTGCTGAAGCTGTTTTAAAGTTGGTCTGTGGCAAGTTTTTGAGGTAGTGAAAACTGTGCTGGGTCAACTTTTGTAGCTGCATAAAAGCAGTGTTGAAGCTGTTTTAAAGCTGGTCTGTTGCCAGCTTTGAAGCTCTTTAAAAACTGTTCTGGGGCCTGCGTTTAACTGGTGAAAACTGTGCTGGAGACAGTTATGAAAGTGTATCAAAACTGGTCTGTGGACAGTTTGGGAGCTGCTTGAAAGCTGTTCTGTAACCTATTTTGGTGCTGAAATGAAGTTGTGCTGGTGGTGTGTTAAAGATGTGCTGGGGCCAGTTTTGGAGCTGTTTTAAAGCTGGTCTGATACCAGCTTTGAAGCTGTTTAAAAACTGTTCTGGGGCCTGCGTTTTAACTGGTGAAAACTGTGCTGGAGACAGTTTTGCAAGTGTATTAAAACTGGTCTGTGGCCAGTTGGGAGCTGCTTGAAAGCTGTTATGTAACCTGTTTTGGTGCTGAAATGAAGTTGTGCTGGTGGTGTGTTAAAGATGTGCTGGGGCCAGTTTTGGAAGTGAGCTAAAAGCTATTCTTGGGCCATCTTTGACTTGCTTGAAAGTTGTGCTGGTCGTATGTTAAAGCTGGTCTGGGGCCTGTTTTGGAGCTGCCTTAAAGTTCTGATGAATCCAGTTTTAAAGAAGGGCCGATGCCAGTTTAGAAGCTGCAATCAGCTTGTGCTTCAGTTTTGGAACTGGTGAAATCTGTGCTGGTGACAGGTTTTGAGGTGCGTTAAAACTGTTCTGGGGCCAGCTTTTGAGCTGGTGAAAACTGGTCTGTGGAAAGTTTTGAAGTTGTTTTAAAGCTGGTATGTGGCAAGTTTTTTGAGCTGGTAAAAACTGTGCTTGAGACAGTTTTGGAAGTGTATTAAAACGGTCTGTGGCCTGTTTTGAAGCTGCATTAAAGTTCAGCTGGAGCCAGTTTTGGAGCTGCATAAAGCAGTGTTGAAGCTGTTTTAAAGCTGGTCTGTTGCCAGCTTTGAAGCCGTTTAAAACTGTTCTGGGGCCTGCGTTTTAACTGGTGAAAACTGTGCTGGAGACAGTTTTGCAAGTGTGTTAAAACTGGTGTGTGGCCAGTTTGGGAGCTGCTTGAAAGCTGTTCTGTAACCTATTTTGGTGCTGAAATGAAGTTGTGCTGGTGGTGTGTAAAGCTGGTCTGGGGCCTGTTTTGAAGCTGCATTAAAGTTCTGCTGGAGCCACTTTTGTAGCTGCATAAAAGCAGTGTTGAAGCCGTTTTAAAGCTGGTCTGATATCAGCTTAGAAGCTCTTTCAAAACTTTTCTGGGGCCGGCGTTTGAACTGGTGAAAACTGTGCTGGAGCCAGTTTTGGAGCTGCATAAAAGCAGTGCTGAAGCTGTTTTAAAGTTGGTCTGTTGCCAGCTTTGAAGCTCTTTAAAAACTGTTCTGGGGCCTGCGCTTTAACTGGTGAAAACTGTGCTTGAGACAGTTTTGGAAGTGCAGTCAAAACTGGTCTGTGGCCTGTTTATAAGTTGCATTAAAGTTCTGCTGGAGCCAGTTTTGGAGCTGCATGAAAGCAGTGCTGAAGCAGTTTTAAAGGTTGTCTGTGGCAAGTTTTTTGAGGTAGTGAAAACTGTGCTGGGTCAACTTTTGTAGCTGCATAAAAGCAGTGTTGAAGCTGTTTAAAACCTGTTCTGGGCCTGCATTTTAACCGGTGAAAACTGTGCTGGAGACAATTTTGCAAGTGATTAAAACTGGTCCGTGGCCAGTTTTAGCTGCATAAAAGCAGTGCTGAAGCTGTTTTAAAGCTGGTCTGATGCCAGCTTTGAAGCCGTTTAAAACCTGTTCTGGGGCCTGCGTTTTAACTGGTGAAAACTGTGCTGGAGACAGTTTTGCAAGTGTATTAAAACTGGTCTGTGGCCAGTTTTGAAGCTGCTTGTAAGCTGTTCTGGAGCCTGTTTTGTTGCTGATCTATAGTTGTGCTGGAGCCTGCGTTCACAAATGTGCTGAACCCAGTTTTGCAACTGCTTAAAAGCAGTGCTGACGTTCTTTTAAAGCTTGTCTGTGGCAAGTTTTTTGAGCTGGTGAAAACTGTGCTTGAGACAGTTTTGGAAGTGTATTAAAACTGGTCTGTGGCCAGTTTTGAAGATGCTTGAAAGCTGTTCTGGAGCTTGTTTTGGTGCTGAATTATAGTTGTGCTGGAGCCTGCGTTCAAGATGTGCTGAAACCAGTTTTGGAGATTTTTAAAACTGTTCTGGGCCAGCTTTTGAGCTGGTGAAAACTGGTCTGTGGCCAGTTTTTAGCTGCTTAAAAGCTGTTTTGGAGCCTGTTTTGGAGCTGCATAAAAGCAGTTTTGAAGCTGTTTTAAAGCTGGTCTGTTGCCAGCTTTGAAGCCGTTTTAAAACTGTTCTGGGGCCTGCGTTTTAACTGGTGAAAACTGTGCTGGAGCCAGTTTTGAAAGTGTATAAAAACTGGTCTGTGGACAGTTTAGGAGCTGCTTGAAAGCTGTTCTGTAATCTATTTTGGTGTTGAAATGAAGTTGTGCTGGTGGTGTGTTAGAGATGTGCTGGGGCCAGTTTTGGAGCTGCATAAAAGCAGTGCTGAAGCTGTTTTAAAGCTGGTCTGTTGCCAGCTTTGAAGCCGTTGAAAACCTGTTCTGGGGCCTGCGTTTGAGCTGTTGAAAACTGGTCTGTGGCCAGTTTTGAAGTTCTTTTAAAGATGGTATGTGGCAAGTTTTTGAGGTGGTGAAAACTGTGCTGGAGCCAGTTTTGGAGCTGCATAGAAGCAGTGCTGAAGCTGTTTTAAAGCTGGTCTGATGCCAGCTTTGAAGCCGTTTAAAACCTGTTGTGGGGCCTGCATTTTAACCGGTGAAAACTGCTGAGACAGTTTTGAAAGTGTATTAAAACTGCTCTGTGGCCAGTTTTGAAGATGCTTGAAAGCTGTTCTGGAGCTTGTTTTGGTGATGAATTATAGTTGTGCTGGAGCCAGTTTTGCAAGTGTATTAAAACTGGTCTGTGGCCAGTTCTGAAGCTGCTTGTAAGCGCTTCTGGAGCCTGTTTTGTTGCTGATCTATAGTTGTACTGGAGCCTGCGTTCAAGATGTGCTGAACCTAGTTTTGCAACTGCTTAAAAGCAGTGCTGACGTTCTTTTAAAGCTTGTCTGTGGCCAGTTTTTGAGCTGGTGAAATCTGTGCTGTATCCAGTTTTGAAGTTGTTTTAAAGCTGGTCTGTGGCAAGTTTTTTGAGCTGGTGAAAACTGTGCTTGAGACAGATTTGGAAGTGTGTTAAAACTGGTCTGTGGCCTGTTTTGAAGCTGCATTAAAGTTCTACTGGAGCCAGTTTTGGAGCTGCATAAAAGCAGTGCTGAAGCTGTTTTAAAGTTGGTCTGTGGCAAGTTTTTTGAGGTGGTGAAAACTGTGCTGGGTCAACTTTTGGAGCTGCATAAAAGCAGTTCTGAAGCTGTTTTAAAGCTGGTCTGATGTCAGCTTTGAAGCCGTTTAAAACCTGTTCTGGGGCCTGCATTTTAACCGGGTGAAAACTGTGCTTGATACAGTTTTGGAAGTGTATTAAAACTGGTCTGTGGCCAGTTTTGAAGCTGCTTGAAAGGTTTCTGGAGCTTGTTTTGGTGCTGAATTATAGTTGTGCTGGAGCCTGCGTTCAAGATGTGCTGAAACCAGTTTTGGAGCTGCTTTACAACTGGTCTGTGGCCAGCTTTTAGCTGCTTAAAAGCTGTTTTGGAGCCTGTTTTGTAGCTGCATAAAAGCAGTGTTGAAGCTGTTTTAAAGCTGGTCTGTTGCCAGCTTTGAAGCCGTTTAAAACCTGTTCTGGGGCCTGTGTTTTAACTGGTGAAAACTGTGCTGGAGCCAGTTTTGAAAGTGTATAAAAACTGGTCAGTGGACAGTTTGGGAGCTGCTTGAAAGCTGTTCTGTAATCTATTTTGGTGCTGAAATGAAGTTGTGCTGGTGGTGTGTTAAAGATGTGCTGGGGCCAGTTTTGGAAGTGAGCTAAAAGCTTTCTTGGGCCATCATTGACCTGCTTGAAAGTTGTGCTGGTCGTATGTTAAAGCTGGTCTGGGGCCTGTTTTGGAGCTGCCTTAAAGTTCTGATGAAGCCAGTTTTAAAGAAGGGCCGATGCCAGTTTAGAAGCTGCAATCAGCTTGTGCTTCAATCCGTTTTGAACTTGGTGAAATCTGTGCTGGTGACAGTTTTTGAGGTGCGTTAAAAGTGGTCTGTGGCCAGTTTTGAAGTTGTTTTAAAGCTGGTATGTGGCAAGTTTTTTGAGCTGGTGAAAACTGTGCTTGAGACAGTTTTGGAAGTGTATTAAAACTGGTCTGAGGCCTGTTTATAAGCTGCATTAAAGTTCTGCTGGAGCCAGTTTTGGAGCTGCATAAAAGCAGTGCTGAAGCTGTTTTAAAGTTGGTCTGTGGCAAGTTTTTTGAGGTGGTGAAAACTGTGCTGGGTCAACTTTTGGAGCTGCATAAAAGCAGTTCTGAAGCTGTTTTAAAGCTGGTCTGATGTCAGCTTTGAAGCCGTTTAAAACCTGTTCTGGGGCCTGCATTTTAACCGGTGAAAACTGTGCTTGATACAGTTTTGGAAGTGTATTAAAACTGGTCTGTGGCCAGTTTTGAAGCTGCTTGAAAGGTTTTCTGGAGCTTGTTTTGGTGCTGAATTATAGTTGTGCTGGAGCCTGCGTTCAAGATGTGCTGAAACCAGTTTTGGAGCTGCTTTACAACTGGTCTGTGGCCAGCTTTTAGCTGCTTAAAAGCTTTTTTGGAGCCTGTTTTGTAGCTGCATAAAAGCAGTGCTGAAGCTGTTTTAAAGCTGGTCTGTTGCCAGCTTTGAAGCCGTTTAAAACCTGTTCTGGGGCCTGCATTTTAACCGGTGAAAACTGTGCTGGAGACAGTTTTGCAAGTGTATTAAAACTGGTCTGTGGCCAGTTTTGAAGATGCTTGAAAGGTGTTCTGGAGCCTGTTTTGTTGCTGATTTATAGTTGTGCTGGAGCCTGCGTGCAAGATGTGCTGAACCCAGTTTTGCAACTGCTTAAAAGCAGTGCTGACGTTCTTTTAAAGCTGGTCTGTGGCCAGTTTTTGAGCTGGTGAAATCTGTGCTGTATCCAGTGTTGAAGCTGTTTTAAAGCTGGGCTGATGCAAGTTTTGAAGCTGTTTTAAAACTGTTCTGGGGCCTGCGTTTGGAACCGCTTCTTTTTCCCACACACAACACTCTTCTGCGCACGCGCTCACTCGTTCCTCTTGTCAACAAAATGCCGCTGCCGCTACACGTGCATTTTAGCGGGGCCAGGATCGAACGATTCGACTCTTTTTGCAGACTCGTTCTATTCCTAGTACATATATACATTCTTTTTTTTTTTTTTTTTTTTTTTTACATTTTCTGACTAAAAGCATTGCAGTGTGGTGGGAAACATGTGAGAGGAAATGTTGGTGTTTTTGGTTAGAAGAACAGGTGCACGGTGTAACTTTCTGGAGGTGAAAAGTCAACTACACAATTTGCTGGAAGTAGAACTAGACTTTGGGACATTCTGAATGGGTCAAAATACATTGTTTGTGTCAATGTGAAAAATACAGCTACAGCAACCTGTTTTCTATAGAAACAAACATGAGCAGGCCTCCTCCAGGACAAAGAACTGTCCACACTGTGGCTATTCAAGTCTGTTCAACATAAAGACAATAAATTTGATTTTTTATTCAGTTAATATATAATTAGTGTTTGGCCAAAAAGTTACACAGTGCACCTTTCCCATGTTGACATAAAATGCTAGGAAACCCTGCCGTGATTGGAGAGGGGAATGTGGTAAGTGTGTGTTTTATTAGTACCTGTACCAGACCAGGATGGAGACCAGACTTGTGATCCACCAGCGTGATGTTATCGGCCTTCACATCTCCACGGAGACAACTCGGGCTTTCAAAAACAGAAAAAATATGTTAGAGACAAGAGCAACTATAGCTGCAAAGAACCTTTATTTTATTTGTGTAGAGCATTACGACTTTTAGAACATATCAAACACACAGGTTGGATTTTGTGATTGGGTGAACCTTACACTTTTATAACAGAACTAAGCAACTTCAGCGCTAGTTTTTCTTCTCAATATTCCATTTTTGGATATCTTCAAAACAACAATCATGATATGATCACACGTTCAATATATTGCAAAGCTCTAGTTAAAAAGTTTAAATATTAGTTTTAGTTTTTCGATGTTATTTAGCCACATTACTTGTCAAAGCTGTCAAAGTCGTTATAGTAGACTAACTGTTAAGCTTCTGAAAAGGGTTGAGTTTAGAAACAGGCAAAGGTAATGGTCAAGATTAAGTAAAAGTCTGGATTATGGTTCAGTTTGGTGTTAGGAGGCAGCATAGTGTCATTTTTAGAAAGACATTTGGGTTGATGTTGAAATGAATACATTGACTGTGTGGTAACTACAAAAGTTCAGAAGCATTTATTTTTGCACGTTTCTAACGCTTTACCATGAAAACGGCAAAATAGCAAAATGTTTTGACAACCAGACAGTTTAACAGACACTCAGCCTTTTTTTATCTACAAGTTTGATTTTATAAACCAGTCACAAACGTGAAGAAGTGACGAGTTAAACAATGAGAAAGAAACATTTGACAAAAACAATATTGTTCATTGTTTATTGTTCATTGCTGTATTATGTGCAATGACAATAAAAATTCTAAATAACCAATCAGAGCTGTGCAATATGTCAGTCTTTAGATAATATCAAGAATGATGTTTTCAAGATATCCAAAAATTGAATATTGAGTCTAGAAAAAAAAAAAAAGGCAAATAAAACAATTTTTTTTTTTTGAAGTGATAATGTAAATTTTCAACTAATAATTTAATTTTGCCATCCTTCCCCATTTATCTGACAAGAACTTACATTCACGTGACATCACAACATTATACAGGCCAATAACAGTTCATACAGAAACGTCAGGATTTTCTAAAATCTTGACATACATAAAAACAGTTTTATTTTTTTAATCATTGCAGTATCGAAATTGGTCTTGAGAATCGGGTATTATTGTTGGTATCGAAACCAAAAAGAGTTTTATTAACAAAACTATCGACTACCTACATGTCTAGGTTAATACAAACATATACACCTGTTATAACAAAATAACAAACCCTTTTTTCTGTTTATAGGTGTGAGTTATATGACCTATAATTTAGTCACATCTGGTTAGGTCCTGTTCTGGATCAAATAAATTAATCCTGCCTTTATTTGCTCTAGAAAAGATGGTAAATTCTACTTATGAAAAGGCAATTAACCGTGTGTTGTGTTTAAATAGGTTTGTGGTCGTAAAAAGAATGAAACTTGTTAAAAACACACTTTATCTTGACATGTATGTAAAGCCAGTGTAGAAAAGTACAATGTCCATTAGATTGCTCTGAGAAAAAAATAAAACATTAAGACTTTTTATTTAATTACTGTAAGTGGAAGCGGCAAAAGAATCAAAAACTAATTTAATCTGAATCAGTTTACCATTTGTTATTTTATTTGCCAAGGACACAAGTTGAAGACGTCTATTTACCATAAATAAATAAATAAATAAATAGTCAAAATGTCCCCACAGCAACAACAACATTTACAATTAACAGCTATATTGTAAAAGTAACTAAATGTACATATATGTGTGTTTTAACGAGTTTCGTTTTGGTAATGCTACAAAACCATTTAAACAGAACAGACTGGTAAAGGGAATTACAAGTGGAAATTAGCATCTTTTCTACAGCAAATGAAGGCAGCTGGCTTGGTTTATTTCATTCTACAACTAGTAACAGTTAAACTATAGAAATTACTTTCAGCAGCTAAATCAAGCTGACAAAATGCTGTACGTTGTTTATTTATCCTGCTGAAGCTGTATCTTGAGTTAACCGAGAAGCTAGCGGCTACAAAACTAGCCGTTGGTTTAAACACATGACTAGCTAGCATTGTTAGCGCTGTTTTCTACTTTTTAAACTGTATTTAAAGGGAGAAACTCAACCAAACACACGACCAGCGAAGTTAGCGCTGTTTTCCTCACTATAAACTGTATTTAAATTGAGAAATTCAACCAAACACAGCTAACGATAGCCTTGTTTTGTACTCTTTAAACTGTATTTAAAGTGAGGAGCTTAAACAAACACATGACTAGCTAACGTTAGCTCTGCTTTACACTCTTTAAACTGTATTTAAAGTGAAAAGCGTAAACTGTACCTTCTGTTGAGCTTCATCCACGTGTTTTCGCTGTTTGGGGGCTTTGACATCCACGGTCTGCTCGGAGCTGGTCCTCTGAACGGAGCTTCACCTTTACTACAGTAAAGTGCCCTCTCCGGGATGGAAATGAGTCCGAGCGAGCCCACCAGGAGCCCGGCCATCGCAAACATGCCTCCGCACAACCACTGAACGAAATCATGCGGAAAAAACAACAAGATACTGGCCCAACAGCCGGAGATCACAAAAGTCACGGAGCTCAGACAAACACGTCCGTCCCCTTCCACGGCCAGCGGCCGACTGAACTGTAGCGCTGAACCAGCCTATATATAGTCCCCGAGAGGCAATACGTCACAAAGTCATCTCCGTGGCGACGATCTAGCGATCGGATTGGTTGTTTTTTATCCATTATGTCCTAATGGTGAAAGACCACAGACTTAACTAATGTGTTCAAGATACTAAAATCTTTGACTGGATTCCAGACAAGAGCGAAAGTTTAAGGCAAGGGGAGGAGTCAGGTCCACAGAGTCACGGAGACAAGACAGCTCTCGCGTTTGTTTGTGCTGCACTGAATAAAGTAAGTTTGCAAACGCATTTCTGATTCACTCACACATCGCAAACTCACTCCCATCACCAGAGCAAAGAATTAACAGTTCCTCATAAGGTTTACACACTTGAGCTCTGTCTGTGAGAAAGTGACTTTCAGCTCTTAAAGATCATGAATTAGGCTAATGATTCTGTGTGTAATGAACAACATTCATGATAAACATGTGTGAAGTTATAAAAATACATAAAGATAAAGACAGGATGAGGAACTGCAGGGCGACATATCAGCTGCTGACAACAACTCAGCGTTGTCATTTTCAGTCATGTACAACTTACAATTCAGTCAGATATATTCATACCTTCAGCGTTTACAAAGTTGCAGAAACACATTTTAAACAAACAAGTAGGTCTTATGCTGCTGACTCGCTTTTTTTTTTCTTTTCTTTAATTACTCCTTACTCACCTATTAGTGCCAATAGGTTGAACTATTAATTACACTAAAACGAAATTAGGATTATTATGTTTAAGATTTAACTGGACATATTTTATCAATATTTTTGTTTTATTTCATAGGATTAAAATTGTATCTGTTCATAATTCTTGGCATTACACAAAAAACTTACCAGGCAACCTTAGGTTTTTTCCCACTGTAGAAACTTGTTTCAGTTCCTAGTCCTTATTTTAGTTCCAGTCCCTATTTTAGGGGCGTTCACACAGAGCAGGAACCATGCACTGGGGCCCACACTTTAGTGACTTTTTAGCTCCTGTTCTTTGGCAGGAACCTTTTTGTGACACAAGCACATTGACACCACTTTGTTGGAAACATGTTTTATAAGTTCTCACATTGAAATAACATTTCTTTAGCCTTAAGAAACAGGATGATTAAAGCAGTTACTCCAAAATAGAGTTATTTAAATTGTAAATATTATTAGGAATTACAGCAAATATCAGTAATGTTGTTTAGTTGTTGTATTCAGTCAGTGGTTTTTACATTTTGTAAAACATAATTTGATGTTGAATTGAATAAGACAACTTTTGTTTTCTCACAACAGTTAATGACTTAGACCAAAGATGGCCAATCCTTTTGTCTCAAGAACAAGTAGTGGACCAGACTGTAATCATTGGTGTAAAAAAAATGTCATTACTTCAAATACTGCAAGACAAAATAAATACTACTACTACTACTACTACTACTACTACTACTACTACTACTACTACTAATAATAATAATAATAATAATAATAATAATAATGACAATGATAATAATAATAATAATGATAATAATTGTGTGTTTATTGTGAAACAGCTAAAACAAACAAGAAAAAAGCACTATAAAGATGACCAATTACAAAAAAATGTGGCCCCTGGGCTGTAGTTTGCCCAGTTCTTATTCTCGAGGCTTGCATGTTTACACACTGCAGTACATTTTCCGACCACTAGAAGTCAACATTATATTGTGGATCATTTTCAGGGTGTTTGTTCTTGTGACTGCCTGTATTTTTACTGATTTGAATGGTTTCATTTTCTGTTCTTTTTACAGAAACCACACACTACCAAACTCACACACATACTCTAACAAACTCACACACATACTCTAACACACACACACTGGTTCAGTGATGCTGTTCAAATAAAGTTCACTGGAAATACAGACTCTGGACATTCATCTTTTCAGTCACCTGCCACCTACCTGACAGAGGAGAGGAGAATAACGTGGCCCCTCAGCCAGTACCTGCACGTGTGCTCAACACACACCATGGCCCTTTCCCAAACGGCTCCCTACTCACTTCCCTACACCCTAAACACTCAGAACAGCCCCACGAGAAACATGGCCATGTGAGATTAGTTCCAGCTTTTTATAAAAGTTTAAAAACGTTTAATTAAGCATTTAATTTCCAGCTCTAATCTCTTTAAAATGAATGAAGAAAATATACTGATGCACATTTAGCTTTTATTTGTCCTGAAAAATACTGTTGGACTCAAAATGTTCTGGAAATGTTTAATTGTCTTGCAAACTAAGAAAAGAGTCTGGAATAATTTGCAGCTCTATTTGCAGACACATATTACAGTATGATAAAAAATGAAATAAGAAAGTACCTTATTATTATTATTATTATTATTATTTACATTTTTTGTCACAGTCAAAACAAATACAAACAAGACAAGCTCTTAAAGTGCCCAGTAGGTGGTGATAACACTCCCTTCAAAATAAAAGAAGAAGTTTAAGAGAGTGAAGTGTGTCTGAAATCACAGGAATGAAGGGAACTAAGGAGTGTCCCTCACAGAAGTGTAGTGTGTAGTTCTTAGGGAGAGGAATAGGGACTGGTTTGGGAAAGGGCCCATGACTTGCGTGTCACGACGACGCCTCTGCCTTTTTATTGCGTGCAATTACACGGCCACTGTGGATGAGGACAGACAGGAGGCTTTATTTAGAGTTAACGGCTAAGTTTAGATCTGAAGTTACACAAATGTGTCAGTTTAGGTCTGAGGCTTGGAGTTGGTTAAGTTTAGGATTAGGCTGACCTGGGACAGAATTCGTCACTGTTAATAAATTGTAACATTAGAATAGTTAAGCATTATAGATTATGTTCTAGGCACGATTTTAAATGGCACTAGTGTTATATTTAGAGACCGATTTATCGGCCAGCCGTTATTTGGATTATTATTTTAATTTGACTTTTTTGCATATCAGCCTTTGGCCATATTTTGGACGATATTTCATCTGTCAGTGTTTCATCTGCACGTTAGAGCTGCTCTCACAGTGATCCAAGTTAGTTCTGGAGAGAAATGATAGAGTTTGTTTTATATACAGTATCTCCATTTTGCTGTGTTTTGAAAAGGAGCACTTTCTCTTTACTCTCTAAAATGTTCTGTAATAAGTATAGACATGTTGTATTCATTAAACAATGAGACTAAATAATAGTTTAGATTGAACTTGTTTTTTTTGTCTGTTTTGTTTTTTGGATAGACTATTTCATCTCAGCTATGTTTTTTTTTTAAAACTAAATTAAGAAAATCAGCTTTGAAAATTGGCCATTGATCAGCATCGACTGACTAAATCTAGAAAAATCAGCATCTGTATCGGACCAAGAAAAACCCATAACGGTCGATCTCTAATTATAGTCTATTGTATTATTTTGTATTATTAAGCTTTTATACCCTTTGCTAATCTTTATTCACTTCTATCTTGTATTATTTCAACTAATGTGTGTACAGTGCTTTATGTCTGTTGACACTTTGTCCAGGTGTTACAGCTGCAAATGTATAAATAAATATATAACATGAAACTAAAAAGCATTAGTGTAAAAATCACAAAACAATTCAAACACTTGGCTTTAAAATATGCTACATATGCTATAAAACTTAAATTCCTCTTAAAATATTAAACCTGCAACAGCTTCAACCGGGGCTCGAACCAACAATCGCCTTTTCAACCTCTACAAGTATACGTGGCTGTCCTCAATAGGAGTGGAGCTCATTTTTGGCCTTACAACACTATGGGTGTGTGCTTTTGCTTACAGGCTACAGTCAGCTCATACAAATCTTCATTTGTTCAAAGTTAGATACAAATCCTGACTTTGGCTCAGTTAGCGCTTAAGCTAGCGGCCCTTTTAATGCCAACAACTCAGTTTATTTACAACATACATCAAGCAACAATCTATTTCACTTACAGACAGCTTTGCCAGATGTTTATTGCTTTGATTCGTTGTTTAAATGTTCCATTTCCTAATAGTTTTACTTCAGACAACACTAACTGCTGTACTTTGTATTACAGAAAAACCCAAGAGCAACTGGCTGAGAGATCATCTCTTCTGAAATGTGACCTGAGGACGCAAAAGGACAAAAAGGTAGTCAGAAGAGTAGACAGAAACAGTCGTTGTACAGGACTGAGCAGAGCTGGCTGATTACTGGGAAATGCTTCTTCTCTGGCAGATACAGACAGTTACACTCACCTGGATAGAAAAAGAAAAAAAATACAGAATTACACATACACTTTTTTATTTTAGTTTGTTGACAATCTTTGACATGTAAACTAGTCATACAGACCCATCTCCCAAATGAAAGAGCAATAACTCCAGGAGGAACACAACACAACAACAAAAGACTTGTCCCTGAGTCAGATCAGTCTCCATGTGAGTTCAGGTCCAGGGCTCCCTCTGGTGGTGCTTCACTGCAGTGTGTGGATGAGACCATGGACAGCTCCAGAAGGAACACACGTGTCTGTAGAGACACATTCATGATAGAGAGACAGGTAGAATACTACACATCACACTACAGGACAATCTAAACGCACTTATTACGTGTCTAATGTCTAGAATGATGACATGTATTTTGTCTAAAAACATGAACAGAAGCTTCTTATGTGCTCCATCTGTCCACTGTCCACTCTCCTTGGTTCCCTCTGAATGAACAAACACACTCATAAATGAAGTGGACTAAAGCTCATGTACAGTGTCATGGACTTTTGATAGAAAACCTGAGTTTTCTCTTGTAAAAGTGACAGAAGCCTCCTCCTCCTCTCCATCTCTCCACTGTCCAAAGATCTGTGTGAATGAAAGAAAAACACATGATTACATTCACTGTTCTTTCAGATTTGAACCCTTTGTGACAGATCCCAGCTCTTCTTTTTCTGTATCAGAATCTAGAAACTTGCAGAAATGAAAACTTGTTTTTGCTTCTAAAAGTGGACACAGAAGACGCTCTTTTCTGTTGCCTCTAGTTTTCCTACAAAACTGAGAATCAGAGGTGCAATGTTTTTTCAAATCAACAAGCTGCGGCTGCTACATTTGCTTTTTTTTTTTTCATCAAGGGCTGATTCACCATTGTACTAGCTTTAATTTTCTATCTTTCTATTTTCAACCCCCTTCCCTCGCTCTCTTTCGAACACACTTGCACACAAACAGGCATGCGCAGTATTTAGGAGAGCAGCCCCAGTGGAGGAAAACAGATACAGGATGGACTAAAACAGTTCATATAAGGCGAATATGATAAGAGGGAACAGCGTTGATTTCACAGACATGTTACATGCTCAGCTGTAAAATGATGTGGTTTATAACAATACTCATATTCATGGAGAAAAGAGTCTCATAAGGACAAAGTTGGAGTTTAAAGTGGGAAAGTTTGCAAGGTGTTTCCAAGCAAACAACAAACTTGTTCAGTCATTCACGGAGCTTCTGTACACGACACACGTTGTTTTAGCTGCTGTAATCTTTTCATTTGACGTATTTTAAAAGGGCATCGGAACTTTTTCCTGCTAAAAAGCTCAGCAGATCCGTCGTTGACACTGAAGGATCAGTCTGTGGATTGATTCTGCTGTTGATGCCAGATCTGGAAGCTTTTGTAGAATATGACAGCACTGAAGAAGAGTGTATGTCTTATTGAATGGCCCACTATCATTGTGTTTGAAGTAAATAATGGAGTTATTGATATCACTCAGCGGCGTTTCCTCCCAGACGCAAAGGGAAGTCATACCTGCTCTCTTTTTAAGTTGTTTTTTGTCTTTCTAATATAGTGTTATTTTATTAATTACTTATTTTTATACCTTTGCATTACAAAAGTCCTCTATAGTTTACTATTTATTTTAAGAACAAAATTGCTTATTAATGTGTTTATGTGCTTTGAATGAGCTGAGAGTGAGAGGAGGCCAGGACAGATCAGCCGTGCTAACTCGTACGAAGGGCAGCATGTGGTTTTGGGCTGGTGCTTCATAATCTACAGAGCTGCTGGTGTTGTGACTTATGTGTGAATGATAAGGCATCAAACACAAGTGTTTAGGAACAGAAACTGTTCTGACAGGTTTCCTGTAACTCTGCTGGCGTGTGCACAAAGTGTCTGCCCCGGTGTGTGTGTGTGCGTATGTTGAGGCTGTACTGGGAGTGTGTCAGTCACTCTGCTTTTGTACAGTGCCTTGCAAAAGTATCCAACCCCCTTGAACTTTTCTACATTTTCTCTTATTATGACCACAAAAATCAAACATATTTCACTGAAACTTTGTGTGAAAGACCAACACTAAGTTGCACACAATGGTGAAGTGGAAGGACAGTCATACATGATCTATTTTTTTTTTTTACAAATTAAAAGCTGAAAAGTAGGCGTGCAAAATTATCCACCCCCTCTGAGTCAATATTTTGTTGAACCGCCTTTTGCTGCAATTACATCTCCAAGTCTCTTTGGGTATGTTTCTACCAGCTTTTCCACATCTTGAGACTGACATTTTTGCCCATTCTTCTTTGCATAATAGCTCCAGCTCAATCAGATTAGATGGAGTGTGTTTGTGAACAGCAGTTTTCAGATCTTGCCACAGATTCTCGATTGGATTTAGGTCTGGGCTTTGTCGGGGCCATTCTAAGACATGAATATGTTTTGTTTTAAACCATTCCAATGTAGCCTTGGCTTTATGTTTGGGGTCGTTGTCCTGTTGAAAGATAAACCTCCGCCCCAGTCTCAAGTGTTTTCAGACTCCAATAAGTTTTCTTCCAATATTGCCCTGTATTGGGCTCCATCCATCTTTCCATCAACTCTGACCATATTCCCTGTCCCTGCTGAAGAAAAGCATGTGCAGAAAATAATGCTGGCACTTGTATTTTTGATTGTGTGGATGGTGTATTCAGAGTCATGAGCAGTGTTAGGTTTCTGCCACACATAGCGTTTTGTATTTTGGCCAAAAAGTTCAATTTTGGTCTCATCTGACCAGAGCACCTTCCTCCCCATGGTTACTGTGTCCCCCACATGGCTTTTGGCAAAGTGAAAACGGGATTTCTTATGGCTTTCTTTCAGCAATGGCTTTCTTCCATAAAGGCCAGATTTGTGTAGTGCAGAACTAAAAGTTGTACCTTTGACAGATTCCCCAACCTGAGCTGTAGATCTTTGCAGTTCCTCCAGAGTCACCGGGGACCTCTTGGCTACATCTCTGACCAGTTCTCTCCTTGTTCAAACTGTAAGTTTAAGTGTACGGCCTGGTCTTGGTAGATTTGCAGTTGTGCCATACTCCTTCCATTTATGGATGATGGTGTAAACAGTGCTCTGTGAGATGTTTAGAGCCTGGGAAATCTTTTTATAACCTAATCCTGCTTTTTACTTCTCCACAGCTTTATCCCTGACCTGTGTGGTGTGTTCTTTGGTCTTCATGGTGCTGACCGCTCCCCAATACTCTCAAACAAACCTCTGAGGTTTTTACAGAACAGCTACATTAATACTGAGGGTGGATTACACACAGGTGGACTCTATTTATTTGTTAGGTCAACATTGGAACCTTCTAAAGCCTCTAAAAGTAATGTGTTGCACTCAGAAGAAAAGGGGGTTGGATAATTTGGCACGCCTACTTTTCAGCTTTTTATTTGTAAAAAAAAAAAAATAGATCATGTATGACTGTCCTTCCACTTCACCATTGTGTGCAACTTAGTGTTGGTCTTTCACACAAAGTTTCAGTGAAATATGTGTGACCTTAGGTACCTTTTTAAAATAGCTAAAAACCAGTAAAACTTTGCTATTTAAAATACACAGTGAAAAAGGCTTAAAAGGACACAGGTAAGTTTGTAAAATAACACAGAGACAGACTTTTTAAAATATGCAATTAAAATTTATTTAGACTAAAAAAGGAGCAATTAAAATGTTAAAATTAAGAATATTTATTACAAGTTAAAATGGGCCATCAGATTAAAATGAATAAAACCTTGCAGCCTCTGGGTGGGAAAAACAGTTAAAATCTGAAAAAAGAGAAAAATGTTAAAAACAAACCAACAAGAGCGGCCTGAGAGGAGCTAGCCCCACCCCAAACAAAACGGAAAGTGCTACCAGACAATCACATCAAAATAACTCAAAATCCCAAAGTGCAAAATTAAACAAAATGGGCTAATCCCCTCCCAAATCCGCCCTGGGAAACTAAATTTGAAGAGAAACTAAAAACTAAAAACCCAGGGACTGCAATATTAAAAGCTACAGTGCAGAGTAGAGTTGTAAATAAGGCTTTAACAAAATAGAATTTTAATTTAAAGAATTACAAAAAAACCTTGAAGAAACATTAAACAAAACTCTAAACAAAACAAAACAGTAGCAGGCTACTCTGCAAATTAAAAGGGGACAAGTGTTAAAAGCAAATAAGTTTAAACCACAACGTAAAACAAACACTGCCCCACCTTTAAAAGCAAATTGTAAAATCCAGACGGAAAAATAGCTGCCACCGGGACTCTACTCTAAAAACAAATGTACATTTATTAAAACCCTAGTTAAAAGGTTAAAAGCAACGCTAAAATGGAGAGAGTATTTAAAAACGTACCTTTCCCCAGCCAGCGAAAGTCGAGACTGAGCCACGAGAGCTCAGCGCTTTTATAGCCCCGACTTCCGCCGGCTGAGGAAGTAAAACCTTACAGCTGGGAGTAGGGCGACCCCTGCTGTCCGTCACAACCTGCCCCCAGTTTCTTATTGGCGTCCCGACAATACCCTGGCTAATCCCAAGGCCTAAAATAAGCTCCCACTGCACTACTCACACCACTGACCCGGGAGGTAGCAGCCCCACCTGACCCCTGCAATAACGTCGCTGGGAGATGGTGTGGGTTGGAATGCTGGCCAGCAGTGGCCCGGGTTGTTCTCCTAGGGCATCCTGCACCTGGGTCTGGCGGCTGGGCAACTTGAGGGACTGAATGCACAGCAGAGGGAGAAGAGTCATTAGAATGGACAGGTGTACCTGCTGTTGGAGAGGTAATGGTCACAGCTACTCCAGGATCAGGCCTGTCGACTACATAGACAAAGGTCTCTTCTTCCTCTGACTCACTCCGGTTCTCTGGCAACAAGGGGCTAGGCTGTTCCTGAGGGCAGAGGTCGTCGGGTACAGGTTTCAGCATAGAGCGATGTACTGTTCTTACCCTCCGAGGGTCATGCACGGGCGCCACGGTATAGACTGGACCTCCTGCACTTGGTGCTTTCACAATTACATAGATCTCTGGACTCCATATGTCCTGTATCTTGGAGCGGCCCTTCTTGCTGTGATCTTGGAGGTACACCATCTGCTGCTCCTTCAAGTCTGTGGCGTTTACCCCAGCATCATGGCGCTCCTTACGTCGGGCTGCCGCTGCTTTGAGTCGCTGCTGTGCTCCATCAAACGCCACCTGGAGTCTCTTCTGATGCTCCTGGACCCAGTCTTCAATTCGACCTTCACTGGACTCCGGGACTCGGCCAAGGAGGAAGTCAACTGGCAGGTGGGGTTCCTGTCCAAACATTAGAAAGTGTGGACACTCACCAGTAGATTGATGGACTGTTGTGTTGTAGGCGAAGATTACTTGTGGCAAGTACTTGGACCAGTTCTGTTTCTTCTCAATGGGCAATGTTCTCAAGAGGTCATGCAGTGTCCTGTTAAAACGTTCACACTGACCGTTTCCTTCAGGGTGATACAGAGTGGTCCGGGTCTTTTGGGTGCCATAAATGCTGCAAAGTTGACTGATGAGGGCGCTTTCGAAGTTCCTGCCCTGGTCCGAATGTAGCCGACCTGGGACCCCGAACTTGTAGAACCACTCGTGTACCAAGACATCTGCCACCGTGGAAGCCCGTTGGTCCTTTGTTGCGACAGCCTGTGTAAATTTTGAAAACACATCGGTCATGACGAGCACATTTTCTTTCCCATCTCTTGAAGCTTCCAGCAATGTGAAGTCTATGGCTAGCACTTCATTAGGTCTGGACGCTAGCAGTGACCCATGGCAACTCTGGTTTGGGGCATGGAGGCTTTGGCAAGGGTACAACACTCACACCGTTGGCACCAGTCTTTGATCTCCTTGTGCATTAGTGGCCAATAGCATCTCTGCCTTACCAAGTCTGTTGTTCTTTCGAGACCCTGATGGCCATGTCCATGATGTAGTTGCTGAAGCACCTCCTCCTTCAAGCAGATAGGCAATAGCAGCTGGCGCAGATCCTCACCCCCATCCGACCTCTGGCTGCGACGATACAGCACTCCATTCAGCTCTTCGACCCTGTCCCACTGACGACACAACTCCAGCACCTGAGGGGACAAGTTAGCTCTATCTGTTCTGTCTGGGCGCTTTTGATTGCGCCAGAACGTCATGAAAGTTCCAATTACAGGGTCAGCATGTTGGAGGGCAATTAGTTCAGCAGCTGAATGTGAGGGGAAAGCAGAAACCGCAGCTTGGGTTACCTGCAACGCAGCATTGGGTGGAGTCGGAGTCTGCAGCTTCCTTGGGATAGCAGTACCAGGCAGCGATCGTTCCAGTGACTCTGAAGCAGGGCACCTTGACAGAGCATCAGCATTAGTGTTTGTTCTACCAGATCGATAACGTAATGTGAAGTCAAAGGATGCTAGCTGTGCAGCCCACCGCTGTTCTGTTGCCCCCAGTTTTGCTGTTTCCAAGTGGCTAAGTGGGTTGTTATCTGTCCAAACAATGCATTTTTGGCCAAGCAAATAGTCACGAAATTTCTCAGTTAAAGCCCATTTTAATGCTAGAAACTCGAGCTTCATGGAGCTATAGTTTGACATGTTTCTTTCAGTGGGGCTTAGAGCACGACTGGCGTAAGCTATTGGCCCACTTTTCCCTCTTGCTCTTGTGAAAGAACAGCTCCAAGTCCATTAAAACTAGCATCAATTTCAAGGACGAAGGGTAGTGAGAAATTTGCATAGCAAGGACAGGCGCACTCACCAATGCCGCTCTGAGGTCATTGAAGCTTTGTTCACAGTCACCTGTCCAGCTGGCAGTCAGAAGTTGGTGCTTTCGTTTCCCTGAAACACGCTGCACATCCGCAATCAGGCGGTGAAGAGGGGCTGCCATCTTTGCGAAGCCACTGACGAACCGCCGGTAGTAACTGGCAAAGCCTAGAAAAGATCTCAATTCTGTTACAGTGTTAGGCCGAGGCCAGCCAGCTACCGCGGCAACCTTGTCCGGGTCGGTGGACACTCCTTCTCCGGAGATCACGTGGCCAAGATATTTGACCTCCCTTTTGAAGAATTCACATTTTGACAGTTTCACTTTAAGGCCTTCCTTTTGCAGCGACTCAGGACAGTACCCAGGCGCTGAAGGTGCTCATCTATTGAAGCAGAATAAACAACAACATCATCCAAATATAAAAGCAATGATTGGCAGTGCTCGATCCAAACATTCGCTCCATTAGCCTTTGGAAAGTGCTAGGTGCATTACATAAACCAAATGGCATTCTGTTGAACTCGAATAAACCAAATGGGGTGCAAAAAGCAGTCTTGTGTTTATCCCTTTCAGCCATTGGAACTTGGTTGTAGCCGCTAGCAAGGTCTATAGTTGAGAACCATTTGGCACCACACAGCGCATCAAGCGACTCCTCGATTCTGGGTAATGGGAAAGCATCTCGGCGCGTTTTACTGTTAAGCTGTCTATAGTCAACACAGAGGCGTATGGATCCATCTTTTTCTTGACAATGACAATTGGAGATGCATAGGGGCTGCTACTCTCCCGGATCACCTGACCATCAAGCAGCTGTCTTATATGGGCTTTGACTGCCTCATACTCAGAGGGGGGTATTCTCCTAAACCTCTGTCTGACAGGGGCCTCGTCAGTAAGGGGAATCTCATGACTGATTAAATTTGTGCAACCCAAATCAGTCTCACTTTTAGCAAAAACAGAACTATACTCTCTGAGTAAGTGTCTCACTTTGTCCTGTTCTGTGGGTGTAAGGGTAGCTAGATCTAGGGCCTCAACCGGGTCTAGCTGGCTACTTTGCTGGGAGTAGACCTGGGAAGAAATGTTGCCCTGACTGGCTCAATAGGAGCTCCTACAACCTCAGTGATGCCCTCTGGCAGACTCACTATGTCGGCTGGACTCAATAGGCCTACTGCTGTACGTGGGTGGAGCATGGCATCTGTAGTGCTCACATTTAACACTGGTATGTAAGCAGTTCCCCTATGCACAGAAACCATAGCAGTGGATATGACTACACCTGCTGGTAAGGAGCACATACTGGTAAATGGCTCAAAAAGCCCTGACTTACTTGGACCAAACCTGCCTTGGGGACATGTAGTCGGCACTATTTTAACTGTACCTGCAGGGATGCACACTGGTCTCCGCCCTCGTATTCTCACCATGCCTGCCTTAGGGGGTCGTCCTCTACTCCAGCTCTTTGGCAGTGTTGAAATGCATTAACCCAAGGTGAGGTAATTTCTGTTAAAAATGGAAGTTCAAACAGTGAAGCACCATGTTGTTGAAAAAGCTCATTGTAACATTCTCTGATAACATTCATGCCCAATATACCAGGGACCTTAGGCTGAGGCAGACTACTAGGGGGATCTTTCACCACTAAAATACCACGGTTCTTTACCACTTTGCCAAGCACCTCTATGTCTGCTTCTAGGTAGCCAACATAAGGTATGTCGACGCCATTAGCGGCACGGAGTTCAAGCCAATGACAAGAGTTAAGCTTCTCTTTGAAGTGTCTAGCAAAAAAGCTTTCGGTAATTGTAGTCACCATCGAACCTGTGTCAAGTAAACATTTCACTTCTACCCCACCCAGACTCACTGTTACCATGGGACATGATCCTATGAGCTTTGGAACAGAATTAAATTTAGCAGGGTCAGACGAGCCAGTGTCACTCCCTTCTGCAATGTGGCTCTGCAAGGAGTTAGTTTTCCGCCTGCTGACTGGCTGAAACGGCCTGTCCCCGTGGAGGCAAAGGTCCCGCCCTCTGACTATTCGGTGGCTGGCGGCAATTTCGGGCGATATGACCGGGCTGCTGGCACTGTCTGCAAATGATAGGACCGCCTCTGTTATAGCTTTGAGATCTGACATTTTGGATCTGTAACATGGTTTGTGTTAACACATTTATCTGCTCTTGTTGTTTAAGTAGCAATTCTCTAATCTCACTTAGACTGTCTTGAGATCTGTTTGTTGGAGTCTCATTTACCCTTCTAGGCTGTGAATACTGTACAGCACAATATGATGGTACAGACTGACTGCGCCCCCTAGTGTCAGAAGGCTGCCCCTCTTGTTCCCACTGTATAGCTTCACGCCTCACATCAAGCAGTGTATAGTCGGGATTTAGCCGAACAAGCCGCTTAAGCTCCCTGCGCAACGATGGATCTAAAACATGCTCTACAAATTGATCTCTTAATAAAGTAGGTGCATTTCTCAGGCCACCAGGGGCACTCTTTGTGACCTTTTCCATTAAACAAAATGAAGCATGTGAATATTCCTGCAAAGTTTCACCTTCTAACTGTTTTCTTGAAAAGAAATTTTCCTGTAAAGCAACATAAGATTTTGAACACCCATACAGTTCCTGTAGAGCAGTTAAAATACTTTCAGGGTCTTCCCTCTCAGCCCTAGGTCTGTACCGGATCTCCTCCTTTGCTTCTCCCTCCAGGTGGTCATAAATAAAATAGGCCTGGTCAAGTGGTGAAAGATATCTAGCCCGCATACTAGCTCGTACCTCCTCAACCCAATCATTAATGCCAATGCCAGTGCAACCTCTGAAAATAGGACATTTACGTACACGAGGAATATACAAAATACGTTCACCAACTGTCGGGGCATTAAGTCCATGTCGGGGATGAGTTTGAGCAGAGATACCTTCACCACTTGGAGATAAAGTCTCACAGTCCTCAGTTCTTTGCTCCTGTCGTAAAAGTTCATTGTCGGCTTGTAGCTTCTTCACCAAGTCTCTCAGCTTCTGCACTTCCTCGTCGGCCATTTCTGCAGCAGACAAGGTGAGAGGACAAGACAAGCAGTAACAGGCAAATCGTCACACGGCTCAATCAGGAGCAAACAGGTGAGGCCAGGCCACAGTCCAACGCCGGGCCCGCTACTGTTTTGTTATTAAAACACTGAGAGCCTAAAGCCTTACCACTACTGCACCAATAAATAAATAAAATTACACATTTAAAAAATCATGTCTCTGTTTACAAATCCTGAACAACAACGCCACGATTGTGACCTTAGGTACCTTTTTTAAAATAGCTAAAAACCAGTAAAACTTTGCTATTTAAAATACACAGTGAAAAAGGCGTAAAAGGACACAGGTAAGTTTGTAAAAGAACACAGAGACAGACTTTTTAAAATATGCAATTAAAATTTATTTAGACTAAAAAAGGAGCAATTAAAATGTTAAAATTAAGAATATTTATTACAAGTTAAAATGGGCCATCAGATTAAAATGAATAAAACCTTGCAGCCTCTGGGTGGGAAAAACAGTTAAAATCTGAAAAAAGAGAAAAATGTTAAAAACAAACCAACAAGAGCGGCCTGAGAGGAGCTAGCCCCACCCCAAACAAAACGGAAAGTGCTACCAGACAATCACATCAAAATAACTCAAAATCCCAAAGTGCAAAATTAAACAAAATGGGCTAATCCCCTCCCAAATCCGCCCTGGGAAACTAAATTTGAAGGTAAACTAAAAACTAAAAACCCAGGGACTGCAATATTAAAAGCTACAGTGCAGAGTAGAGTCAAGACTTAACAAAATAGAATTTTAATTTGAAGAAATAACCAAAACTGTAAAGAACCTTAAACAAAACTCTAACCAAAACAAAACAGTAGCAGGCTACTCTGCAAATTAAAAGGGGACAAGTGTTAAAAGCAAATAAGTTTAAACCACAACGTAAAACAAACACTGCCCCACCTTTAAAAGCAAATTGTAAAATCCAGACGGAAAAATAGCTGCCACCGGGACTCTACTCTAAAAACAAATGTACATTTATTAAAACCCTAGTTAAAAGGTTAAAAGCAACGCTAAAATGGAGAGAGTATTTAAAAACGTACCTTTCCCCAGCCAGCGAAAGTCGAGACTGAGCCACGAGAGCTCAGCGCTTTTATAGCCCCGACTTCCGCCGGCTGAGGAAGTAAAACCTTACAGCTGGGAGTAGGGCGACCCCTGCTGTCCGTCACATATGTTTATTTTCATTCCTCCACTCCTTTATTTGCCTTAATGCCAGGCAAAAAGACTTGTTATTTCACGGTTTGATTTTGTAAGGCCGTTCTTAACCGTTCCAAATTTACATCTATGAACATTCCAAAAACAATCTAATCAATGAGATCTATCTTCCTTATTCTAAATGATGTTTGTTTTTCTTAATTTGGGGGTGTTCCCAATGATGGAGAGTCCTTAAAGTTTTTTTCCGTAAGGTATCACGTAAACAGGTGCAATGTTCAGCCCAAAGCACGTCACCCTAGCTCTTTATTTGGCCAAACGAGAGCTAAAGACACTCGTCTGGCCTTAAAAAGCTTGTATGATACACGCTGATCACCTCCATGGCACGTTCCTGATGGGTCACAGTCATGAAACTCAACACGTGACATCAGACCTATATAGACATTATGTATGTTTATTTTCATTCCTCTACTCCGTTATTTGCCTTAATGCCAGGCAAAAAGACTTGTTATTTCACGGTTTGATTTTGTAAGGCTTTCTTAACTGTTCCAAATTTACATCTATGCTTATTCCAAAAAACAATCTAATCAATGCATTCTATCTTCCATATTCTGAGTGATGTTTGTTTTTCTTAATTTGGGGGTGTTCCCAATGATGGAGAGTCCTTAAAGTTTTTTTCCATAAGGTATCACGTAAACATGTGCAATGTTCAGCCCAAAGCACGTCACTTTAGCTCTTTATTTGGCCGAACGAGAGCTAAAGACACTCGTATGGCCTTAAAAAGCTTGTATGATACACGCTGATCACCTCCACAGCACGTTCCTAATGGGTCACAGTCATGAAATTCAACACGTGACATCAGACCTATATAGACATTATGTATGTTTATTTTCATTCCTCTACTCCTTTATTTCCTTTAATGCCAGGCAAAAAGACTTGTTATTTGACTGTTTGATTTTGTAAGGCTGTTCTTACCCTTTCCAAATTTACATCTATGCACATTCCAAAAAACAATCTAATCAATGCATTCTATCTTCCATATTCTGAGTGATGTTTGTTTTTCTTAATTTGGGGTGTTCCCAATGATGGAGAGTACTTAAAGATTTTTTCCGTAAGGTATCACGTAAACAGGTGCAATGTTCAGCCCAAAGCACGTCACCTAGCTCTTTTTTGGCCGAACGAGAGCTAAAGACACTTGTCTGGCCATAAAAAGCTTCTATGATACACGCTGATCACCTCCATGGCACGTTCCTGATGGGTCAAAGTCATGAAATTCAACAAGTGACATCAGACCTATATAGACATTATGCATGTTTATTTTCATTCCTCTACTCCTTTATTTGCCTTAATGCCAGGCAAAAAGA
Source organism: Mugilogobius chulae (assembly GCA_038363315.1). Taxonomy (NCBI): domain Eukaryota; kingdom Metazoa; phylum Chordata; class Actinopteri; order Gobiiformes; family Gobiidae; genus Mugilogobius; species Mugilogobius chulae. The sequence continues at coordinate 29,487 of JBBPFD010000122.1, forward strand.
CTTGTTATTTGACGGTTTGATTTTGTAAGGCCGTTCTTAACCGTTCCAAATTTACATCTATGCACATTCCAAAAAACAATCTAATCAATGCATTCTATCTTCCTTATTCTGAGTGATGTTTGTTTTTCTTAATTGTGGTGTTCCCATGATGGAGAGTCCTTAAAGTTTTTTTTTCTGTAAGGTATCACATAAACAGGTGCAATGTTCAGCCCAAAGCACGTCACTTTAGCTCTTTATTTGGCCGAACGAGAGCTAAAGACACTCATCTGGCCTTAAAAAGCTTGTATGATACACGCTGATCACCTCCATGGCACGTTCCTGATGGGACACAGTCATGAAATTCAACACGTGACATCAGACCTATATAGACATTATGTATGTTTATTTTCATTCCTCTACTTCGTTATTTGCCTTAATGCCAGGCAAAAGACTTGTTATTTGACTGTTTGATTTTGTAAGGCTGTTCTTACCCTTTCCAAATTTACATCTATGCACATTCCAAAAAACAATCTAATCAATGCATTCTATCTTCCTTATTCTGAGTGATGTTTGTTTTCTTAATTTGGGGGTGTTCCTAATTATGGAGAGTCCTTAAAGTTTTTTTCTGTAAGATATCACGTAAACAGGTGCAATGTTCAGCCCAAACCACGTCACTGTAGCTCTTTATTTGGCAGAACGAGAGCAAAAGACACTCGTCTGGCCTTAAAAAGCTTGTATGATACACGCTGATCACCTCCATGGCATGTTCCTGATGGGTCACAGTCATAAAATTCAACACGTGACATCAGACCTATATAGACATACGTATGTTTATTTTCATTCTCTACTCCTTTATTTGCCTTAATGCCTGGCAAATAGACTTTTTTTTGACTGTTTGATTTTGTAACGCCGTTCTTACCTTTCCAAATTTACATCTTTTCACATTCCAAAAAACAATCTAATCAATGCATTCTATCTTCCATATTCTGAGTGATGTTTGTTTTTCTTAATTTGGGGTGTTCCCAATGATGTAGAGTCCTTAAAGTTTTTTTCCATAAGTTATCACGTAAACAGGTGCAATGTTCAGCCCAAAGCACGTCACTTTAGCTCTTTATTTGGCAGAACGAGAGCTAAAGACACTCGTCTGACCTTAAAAAGCTTGTATGATACACGCTGATCACCTCCATGGCACGTTCCTGATGGGTCACAGTAATGAAATTCAACACGTGACATCAGACCTATATAGACATTATGTATGTTTATTTTCATTCCTCTACTCCGTTATTTGCCTTAATGCCAGGCTAAAAGACTTGTCATTTCACGGTTTGATTTTGTAAGGCCTTTCTTAACTGTTCCAAATTTACATCTATGCTTATTCCAAAAAACAATCTAATCAATGCATTCTATCTTCCATATTCTGAGTGATGTTTGTTTTTCTTAATTTGGGGGTGTTCCCAATGATGGAGAGTCCTTAAAGTTTTTTTCGTAAGGTATCACGTAAACAGGTGCAATGTTCAGACCAAAGCACGTCACCCTAGCTCTTTATTTGGCCGAACGAGAGCTAAAGACACTCGTCTGGCCTTAAAAAGCTTGTTTGATACACGCTGATCACCTCCGTGGCACGTTCCTGATGGGTCACAGTCATGAAACTCAACACGTGACATCAGACCTATATAGACATTATGTATGTTTATTTTCATTCCTCTACTCCTTTATTTGCCTTAATGCCAGGCAAAAGACTTGTTATTTCACGGTTTGATTTTGTAAGGCTTTTCTTAACTGTTCCATATTTACATCTATGCTTATTCCAAAAAACAATCTAATCAATGCATTCTATCTTCCATATTCTGAGTGATGTTTGTTTTTCTTAATTTGGGGGTGTTCCCAATGATGGAGAGTCCTTAAAGTTTTTTTCCATAAGGTATCACATAAACATGTGCAATGTTCAGCCCAAAGCACGTCACTTTAGCTCTTTATTTGGCCGAACGAGAGCTAAAGACACTCGTCTGGCCTTAAAAAGCTTGTATGATACACGCTGATCACCTCCATGGCACGTTCCTGATGGGTCACAGTCATTAAATTCAACACGTGACATCAGACCTATATAGACATTTGTATGTTTATTTTCATTCCTCTACTCCGTTATTTGCCTTAATGCCAGGCTAAAAGACTTGTTATTTGACGGTTTGATTTTGTAAGGCTGTTCTTACCCTTTCCAAATTTACATCTATGTACATTCCAAAAAACAATCTAATCAATGCATTCTATCTTCCTTATTCTGAGTGATGTTTGTTTTTCTTAATTTGGGGTGTTCCCAATGATGGAGAGTCCTTAAACGTTTTTTTCTGTAAGGTATCACATAAAGAGGTGCAATGTTCAGCCCAAAGCATGTCACTTTAGCTCTTTATTTGGCCGAACGAGAGCTAAAGACACTCGTCTGGCCTTAAAAAGCTTGTATGATGCACGCTGATCACCTCCATGGCACGTTCCTGATGGGTCACAGTCATAAATTCAACACGTGACATCAGACCTATATAGACATTACGTATGTTTATTTTCATTCCTCTACTCCTTTATTTGCCTTATGCCTGGCAAAAAGACTTGTTATTTGACGGTTTGATTTTGTAAGGCCGTTCTTAACCGTTCCAAATTTACATCTATGCACATTCCAAAAAACAATCTAATCAATGCATTCTATCTTCCTTATTCTGAGTGATGTTTGTTTTTCTTAATTTGTGGTGTTCCCATGATGGAGAGTCCTTAAAGTTTTTTTCTGTAAATATCACGTAAACAGGTGCAATGTTCAGCCCAAAGCACGTCACTCTAGCTCTTTTTTGGCCGAACGAGAGCTAAAGACACTCGTCTGGCCATAAAAAGCTTGTATGATACACGCTGATCACCTCCATGGCACGTTCCGATGGGTCACAGTCATGAAATTAACACGTGACATCAGACCTATATAGACATTATGTTTTTATTTTCATTCCTCTACTCCTTTATTTGCCTTAATGCCAGGCAAAAGACTTGTTATTTACGGTTTGATTTTGTAAGGCTTTCTTAACTTTCCAAATTTACATCTATGCAATTCCAAAAAACAATCTAATCAATGCATTCTATCTTCCATATTCTGAGTGATGTTTGTTTTTCTTAATTTGGGGTGTTCCAATGATGGAGAGTCCTTAAAGTTTTTTTCTGTAAGATATCACGTAAACAGGTGCAATGTTCAGCCCAAAGCACGTCACTTAGCTCTTTATTTGGCCGAACGAGAGCTAAAGACACTCGTCTGGCCTTAAAAAGCTTGTATGATACACGCTGATCACCTCCATGGCACGTTCCTGATGGGTCACAGTCATGAAATTCAACACGTGACATCAGACCTATATAGACATTATGTATGTTTATTTTCATTCCTCTACACCTTTATTTGCCTTAATGCCTGGCAAAAACTTTTATTTCACATTTGATTTTGTAAGGCCGTTCTTAACCGTTCCAAATTTACATCTATGCACATTCCAAAAATCATTCTAATCAATGCATTCTATCTTCCATATTCTGAGTGATGTTTGTTTTTCTTAATTTGGGGTGTTCCCAATGATGGAGAGTCCTTAAAGTTTTTTTCTGAGGTATCACGTAAACAGGTGCAATGTTCAGCCCAAAGCACATCACTCTAGCTCTTTTTTGGCCGAACGAGAACTAAGACACTCGTCTGGCCTTAAAAAGCTTTATGATACACGCTGATCACCTCCATGGCACGTTCCTGATGGGTCACAGTCATGAAATTCAACACTGACATCAGACCTATATAGACATTATGTATGTTGATTTTCATTCCTCTACTCCTTTATTTGCCTTAATGCCAGGCAAAAAGACTTGTTTTTGACGGTTTGATTTTGTAATTCCGTTCTTAACTGTTCCAAATTTACATCTATGCACATTCCAAAAAACAATCTAATCAATGCATTCTATCTTCCATATTCTGAGTGATGTTTGTTTTTCTTAATTTGGGGGTGTTCCCAATGATGGAGAGTCCTTAAAGTTTTTTTCCGTAAGGTATCACGTAAACAGGTGCAATGTTCAGCCCAAAGCACGTCACTTTAGCTCTTTATTTGGCCGAACGAGAGCTAAAGACACTCGTCTGGCCTTAAAAAGCTTGTATGATACACGCTGATCACCTCCATGGCACGTTCCTGATGGGTCACAGTCATGAAATTCAACACGTGACATCAGACCTTTAGACATTACGTATGTTTATTTTCATTCCTCTACTCCTTTATTTGCCTTAATGCCTGGCAAAAAGACTTGTTATTGACGGTTTGATTTTGTAAGGCCGTTCTTAACCGTTCCAAATTTACATCTATGCACATTCCAAAAAACAATCTAATCAATTCATTCTATCTTCCTATTCTGAGTGATGTTTGTTTTTCTTAATTTGGGGTGTTCCCAATGATGGAGAGTCCTTAAAGTTTTTTTCCATGAGGTTCACGTAAACAGGTGCAATGTTCAGCCCAAAGCACGTCACTTTAGCTCTTTATTTGGCAGAACGAGAGCTAAAGACACTTGTCTGGCCATAAAAAGCTTGTATGAACACGCTGATCACCTCCATGGCACGTTCCTGATGGGTCACCGTCATGAAATTCAACACGTGACATCAGACCTATATAGACATTATGTATGTTTATTTTCATTCCTCTACTCCTTTATTTGCCCAATGCCAGGCAAAAAGACTTGTTATTTGACTGTTTGATTTTGTAAGGCCGTTCTTACCCTTTCCAAATTACATCTATTCACATTCCAAAAAACAATCTAATCAATTCATTCTATCTTCCTAATTCTGAGTGATGTTTGTTTTTCTTAATTTGGGAGTGTTCCCAATGATGGAGAGTCCTTAAAGTTTTTTTCCATGAGGTTTCACGTAAACAGGTGCAATGTTCAGCCCAAAGCACGTCACTTTAGCTCTTTATTTGGCCGAACGAGAGCTAAAGACACTTGTCTGGCCATAAAAAGCTTGTATGAAACACGCTGATCACCTCCATGGCACGTTCCTGATGGGTCACAGTCATGAAATTCAACACGTGACATCAGACCTATATAGACATTATGTATGTTTTTTTTCATTCCTCTACTCCTTTATTTGCCCCAATGCCAGGCAAAAAGACTTGTTATTTCACGGTTTGATTTTGTAAGGCCGTTCTTAAGATCATGGCTTTTGTATGTATGTAAGGTGTGATTTGCTGGGGGTGGACCCCCCTCCCATCCCTCTCTCTGTTTTTATTTTGTATTAATTGTAGGAGGGATGAAAAAAAAAAACAAAGACTGTGTTTAATATCCTAAATTTCACAGTGTTTTGCTGATCCCAGAGTAGATTCATTGATGTTTTTTCTTCTCTCGCTGCAGCCCCTTTGCTTACACTCTGTTGTCACCACAGCCAATAACGCCATATTGTAACACATAGTCTATTTCTGACTGGCTTTACCTTTCACCTTTTTATGCATGCACAAGCATAGATTAAATGGACAGGTCTCGGTAAAAAACATAGGCAATGATCCTCTCACATAAGCGATCATTCTCTCTCTCTCTCTTTCGAATATTGAGGTGATTGCACCTCAATGGGACAAGAGACAGTTACAAATTGCACAGCTCCTGCTTGTAGCGCCCGGTGCTGCAAGAGCTGCACTGAGAGCACAGGACAAACCCGGGGCTCTGTGGGGCTTTATGTAGCCTACTGAACGGATTCTGTTAATTGTGGGAGGAAAGGGCGCCAGTGTGCGCCAGAATTCTGTTGCGGGTGGAAAAGAAACAGAATGAACGCTGGACATGTGCTTCTGTATGGCGTTCATGCACAATATACACGTGAATGTGGGGCACGTGCAGAATGACTTAATGTGTTAATTAAAACCATTAATTTTTCATCACCCCTCTGTTTTTTTTATGTATGGATGTATGGATGCATGGATGCATGGATGCATGGATGTATGGATGCATGGATGCATGGATGCATGGATGTATGGATGCATGGATGCATGGATGCATGGATGCATGGATGCATGGATGTATGGATGCATGGATGCATGGATGTATGGATGCATGGATGCATGGATGTATGGAATTGATGCATAGAATGGATGCATGGATGTATGGATGCATGGATGCATGGATGTATGGAATTGATGCATGGAATGGATGCATGGATGTATGGATGCATGGATGTATGGATGCATGGATGCATGGAATGGATGAATGGATGCATGGATGTATGGATGCATGGATGCATGGAATGGATGAATGGATGCATGGATGTATGGATGCATGGATGCATGGAATGGATGAATGGATGCATGGATGCATGGAATGGATGCATGGATGCATGGAATGGATGAATGGATGCATGGATGCATGGAATGGATGCATGTATGGATGGATTGATGGATGGATGGATGGATGCCCATGGATGGATGGATGTATGTAGGCCCATGGATGGATGGATGTATGTAGGCCCATGGATGTATGTAGGCCCATGGATGTATGTAGGCCCATGGATATATGTAGGCCCATGGATGTATGTAGGCCCATGGATGTATGTAGGCCCATGGATGTATGGATAGATGTGATTAGAACAGAGCGTGATATTGAACAGACATAAATATCCACACTGATTTGAAGCCAAAGGCTAATTTCCATTCTTTAGACTTTCTGACCAAAATGTTTAAAAAACAGCATATATTAGAGACGGTGTAGTCCCTCATTCATCCAGGAGTGATCCATAGTAGAAGTCTTCAAAGTAGTCATCTGGACAGTGTTTCCGAAGATCAAGACGTTTCGACTCTCATCCGAAAGTCATTTTCAATCTGACTTTCGGATGAGAGTCGAAACGTCTTGATCTTCGGAAACACTGTCCAGATGACTACTTTGAAGACTTCTACTATAAAGCATATATTAGACTTAAACTTAAATTTGCAGTAACTAACTTTTTTAGTTGTAAATTAGTAAATATTGTGTTTTCCACTAAAAAGAGTATGATAGATGTAGCACTCTGTAAAGAAGTCAGATTTAAAACCTTAATTATGTTTGCTGTGAGAAAATCAGCTACCCCACCTTTAACAGCACATTTTGGTTCAACAGACTAACGCCTCCCGTACAGTGACTGTGAGGTGAGTTTGGTTTGGGACACGTGCAAGTTTCTTGTGAAGTGCCGGGACATCAGCTTCAGTCCACTGTGGTCTGGAACTGCCCAAAGACACGCAGATTCATGTAGATTCCCATGAGAATGCTCTTCTTATGACTTGAAAGTCGTATCAGACAGACTTTGGTGCTACGCCCCTGTGTGCTTGTACTACATCTCTCGCATGAATGGGCTGCAGGAGTTGTGGGTTAAAAGGATGGATAATATCTTCATACCAGTTCATTTCATCACAGAAGTTCTGGCAGAGAAGTATGATGTTACATCTGCTGATCTTATGTTCTCCTCAGTGCCCATATACTGTACTCACGAGATGTGATACAAAGAGCTATCTGTACAGAAGAGGCAAAAGAAGAGCCTACAGAATCGCTATTAAACACCTGACAGACCTTCTGCTACTGAGCAAGTTTGGTGATTATGAGGAAAGCCTTGATGTTAGAGAACAGGTCATAATACCAGTGAGGAAATACTTGGTGTCACTCTATGACAGAAGTGATTTTGGTGGTACACTGGATGCACTGTGAGCCCAACTGTTTGTGAGCATCAAAGAAGACATGTGTCCTTCCACCTACTGAAGATGTCTTCTTATTAAACCTTCTCTGAGCTCTGCATCAGCTGGAAATATACAAGCGGCACATATGACTCTGCCAATCGACCCAGCTGACACTGATTTTGGGAGGTAACTTGTAAATGGCAGATTTATGCTAATCATGATGCTGAAAGAGGCTAAACTCCTGAACTCAGCCAATACTGTCACTGCAAGAAAAGCATGTGAGCCTGAGAAAGCTCCTGTACAAGAGTCGATCTGAAGTGTGGCTTTGTCTGTGACCGAGAACCCAACAGATGTTCAAGGACTGAACGTGCACTTGAAGACATAGCCATGAAAGCAGATCATATATGTAATATTATTTAATTATTTATTTAGTTTATTTGGTGAACAACTTTGTTGCTGGATCTTCAGATGGTGAGAAGTATCTGCCATGTACCAACCTAATCATCCCACTTCACAAGCACATTCATACAGTGAAGAGTTTTTCTGTTAATAGTTCTAAATTTATATAATATTTATATAATAAAGTAAATTATTGTATTTTATATCTTGTGTGATATATTTCCTTTGAAAAAACAGAGTTATGTTAAAACTAAACAGACTTCTAGGCTGTGATGTCAGCCTTTCGTACTGTGAGAGTTTCCCATAGGATTCCATTGGGATTCTGAACCTGCTGATGGCACACTAACAGTCAAATCATCACAATTCCTTTAATGTTGGCTGGATTTTCATAATTTTTTCAGTGGATTGAGTTTACTGTTTGCTGAAAAGAATGGTGTATTGGTTAATGTCAAAAATTGAAGAAAAAGTTTATTGCCAACAAAGTAAAGATAAAAATATGAAAAAAAGTGTAAAAAAACCACACATTTTTTAGCATTTAATTAGTAAAAAAAAATATAAAAATATTTATTAAGATGTATTTTTTCACAGAATTTTATTACCACATGTGTTTTGTGCATGAGGAATGTATTTATTGACAGCTAACCCAATCCAGTAAGAAAATCAGGATATTTTAAATTTTTTTACATTTTTTATCAAAAAATTCAAGATGTTTGCACTAAAATAGCCATAATTTTTATTCGCGATATTTCCGCCCGAGCAGACCCTCTAATTATTGACCCTTAGGGTCAAAGCTAACAAAAAAATGACAAATAAAAAGTACGGCAGGCCGTATCAGGTTCCTCTTTTTTTCAGACTTTGGCTCCCCGACTATAAGAACAAGACCTGGCCAATAAACAGCTCAGGCTGTGATCAGATACCCTGCAGGAATAATAAGGTGGCCAAAGAAAGAGATACAGACCACAGACATTAGAACACGAAAGCACCATGCACGGAGGGTTCTACCCCAAATTCAAGCCCCGGGGAACTGTATGCTAGCGGAAAGGAAGGAGGCCGAGGATTAGTGAGTGTGAGAGCCACTATCCAGGATGAAACATCCAAGATCCAAAAGTACATCAAGGACAAGGCCCCAACAGATGAAGTTCTCAGTGAATGTCTCAGACAGTGGAGAACAGAGGATGAGGTGCTGGAGGAGGGACCATCATGGGACGACAAGCCCCTACACAGAATGTACCACCGGAACATAACTGAAGAAATACTACTAATGTGTGAGTCAGGAGCAGGCCTTGAGCACCAGAGCCATAGAAGCTCAGATCTACCACACCACACCAGACAAGACCCAAAGTGAGGCCCCTGAGACGGTCCAGCACATAACTGCAGGGTGTAAGATGCTGCAGGGAAAGTGAACATGGAACGCCACAACCAAGTGCCTGGCATAGTATACAGGAACATCTGTGCTGAGAATGGCCTGGAAACCCCAAGATCAAAATGGGAAACACCTCCCAAGGTGGTAAAGAATGATCGAGCCAAGGTCCTGTGGGACTTCCAAATACAAACTGACAGAATGGTAATGGAGAACCAACCAAACATCGTGGTGGTGGATAAAGAGCAGAGGAGAGCCGTGGTGGTGGATGTGGCAAGACCAAGTGATGGTAATATCAGGAAAAAGAAGCACGAGAAACTAGAGAAATACCAAGGGCTCAGAGAAGAGCTGGAGAAGGCTTGGAAGGTGAAGGCAACAGTGGTGCCCATGGTGATCGGTGCACTGGGGGCTGTGACCCCCAAACTGGAGGAGTGGCTACAACAGATTCCTGGAAATCCCTCAGACATCTCAGTCCAGAAAAATGCAGTCCTAGGAACAGCAAGGATACTGCGCAGAACCCTCAAGCTCCCTGGTTCTGGTAGAGGACCAGAGCTTGGAAAGTGGATGAGGGGACCACCCGCGGAGGGTGAGCAGGACAGGCTTCATGAGTGAATGCTCTCAGTGAGTGAAAGTTTCGCTCTGAGTGCTCTACGGCTAATAAAGGCCACTTCTGAAGGTAGTTTAACATCTTCCATATTTGAATCTACTGCATTTACAATGGCATAGATAACATTTTGGAATATGTTCCATATTTACATCTATATCATACTGTAAAATATGAAACACAAACCAAGTTAAATATGTATTTGTTTTATGGTCAAGTTCACACAAAAACGACAAATAATTGAAACTATACAATGTTTAAAACAACACTAAAGCAAAAGCAACCCTGCAGCACATTCTATTTAGATGAATAAAAGCTAAAAAACAGTAAGACAACTAGCAAGTACTTGTTGTGACAGGCAGATCGGCCCCTGGAAGAGAACCGCCCCCTGCGTCAATTTGCGCATGCGCCAAAATAGCCGCTTCAAGTGCAGTGCTGAAGCAGTCGTCATTCCAGCGTCAGCGTGATTTTTCATAATATTTCGACGGATATTGTGATTTTATATTGATATTTGTGTGTTTTTATGGCAAATTTAAGCTAACGGTTTAGCCGTTAGTTAGCTGATGCGCTAAAGGGAGAGTGAAACGGCGTGGCCACAATATTAAAGGCTGTGTATGAGATTCTCTCACTGTTAAACCATAAAGCGACAAATACATTAAATATACAGAAACAAGACAAGTTTTTTTTGCTGTCTATCATTTTATTAGTCTTTTAAGTTAATAATTAGAAAAAAATGGGTTAAACATAGCCTAATTATTTAATTATAAAATAATTAAATATATAAAACATTTATTACTCAGTATTATTCTATGGTAATATTTTTTCTCACGTTTATTAAATCTATTTGTCCTTTATTTACAAATGTACTGATTGTTTTTGTTAAAGTTTTTCATTGTTCTTCATTGTCTATATTTTTCAGTTTATTGATAGTTTTTTTATTATTATTATTATTATTATTATTATTTATTATTTATTTATTTATTTATTTATTTATTTATTTATTTATTTATTTATTTATTTATTTATTTATTTTATTATTATTTTTTTTGGCAAGTTTTTTTTTTTTTTTTTTTTATTATTTGTCTCAATTTTTTGTCATTTAGTTAAAATTTATAAATAGGTGAAGGTTAGCAGGCATTTTGGGGCACTTTTTTTTATCTTTAATTTTTTTATCATCATTGGAAAGGCTCCTGTAACGTGTGCTTGCTCTGCCTGTGCCTAATAAATGGCCAAAAATGCATTTTCATGATTTGGATATCTGTTTTTTGACTTCAGCTGCTGCGTAAAAGCCACAGGAACGCCTCTGTGGCTTTGCGTTATTTGGCTTAAGATTGGTTTTGAGGACAAATCACATATCTTTCTGTTAACTGCGAGGTATGTGTTTAGGCTTATAGGCCTATTTATTTAATTTGTATAATTGTGTTAGTCAAAGGAACGGCCTACAACCTGCTATTAATGGCACTTAGGTTTACAAAGAAATCAACGGGGAAATGTCCTGTTTAAATCTGTCTAAGGCAGAGCAATTTGTGAAATAGGTTAAATTGAAAAAAATAAAATAAAATACACGTCAAGTCAATCAATCCTGATCATCAGAAAGAGTGAAGTTTTATTTATTATGATGGAAAGAGTGTCTTGCGCGTAGCTTTCAGTCGGGCTTAAGCAGCAGGTTGTGCTCTCCTATACTATATGCACACTGTCCATCGGGGTTATCAGACGTCTCACCTGCGGAGAGGATCTTTGAAGCCATTATTCTTTCATCAAAATATAATGGTTCAGACACACAGCCGATGTTTCTTTGAGAAGCAAGCAGAGCCCCATACTCTCTGCTGTGGAAAGGATCGACGGCGCATTATGGACCTCGCTCCAACAACTGCTTGCGCGCACAGCACACGCGCCTCTCGGACTATGGGGGGGTGAAACACTTTGAAGAATATACTTTTTCTATAAGCTGTTGACTAGGCTCTGATATTTGGCGCAACTAGGCTAAGTCAACACACATGGAGCTGCGGTGAGGAGAGCCTGCGAGTGCATCATGAGATAGGCTACTGGGAAAGTTATAACTTAATATAGCCTATTTAAAGCCAAATGTCTACATAAATCAAATCGAATTGGATCGACAAACGTAAGGTGCAAACGATCTAATGCAGTCGCTCAATTTAGGCCTTAATAATGCTGCATGTGGCGGTGGTATCTGTCCTCCTCGAAAAGGTGCTTTTTAGTTAGATAAAGTTAAAATATACACACACCCACAAGCAAACAGATAAATAATTGCTAACTATCATGTAAAAGAATAAATAGCTTTTCGAAAAATAGGCCTATAGCCTTTAATTGATTTTAGCATTTATTTAGACTATTAAAGCTCCATTAATTAACCAAAGCTTAAATTATTTAGCTCATGAATTGCCTATTTTTAAATACCCAATAGGCCTGGCTATAGTTACACTGAAAATAGCCTAGCCTAAATGTATTTAGGCCTACACTAGCAGTAAGCAGCCTATTCCAAAAAAACTAGCACAATAATAGGCTACACTTTAAATAGAATAAAAAAGAAAATAGAAAAAAATCAAGAATAAAATATAAAATGTTAAAGGCTGTAATTCACGTTATATACCTTAAGTATTACTGAAAAATGCCCTTATAGACAACAAAAAAAGTCTTGTTGGCCTGCCTATAATTAATGCATCTCGCCGTGCCGCGCCGCTCCACTCTCCCTTCAACGCATCAGCTAGCTTCGGCTCAACCGTTAGCTTAAATTCGTCATAAAAACACACAACTATCAATATAAATTCACTATGTCCATCGTAATATTATTAATATTCACATCAAGGCTGAATCGAGGACTTAATCGGCATTGCATTTTATAACGGCTATCCTGGCGCATGCGCAAATTGATGCAGGGGGTCGGTTCTCTTCCGGGGGCCGATCTGCCTGTCACACTTACCGTGTGCTTTTCTGTCCACTTCCTGCTTCCTGTCTGGACAGGAAGTCCAAGTTTTAATCTATGTTCATTAAGAAACTTATAGATTGAAATCTGGGCTGGTAAATGCAATTCAGGATCTGAAGCATTGATAGTTTAACATGAATTACTGACAAACCAGGACTAAACCAGGTCTAAACCAGGACTAAACCAGGACTAAACCAGGTCTAAACCAGGACTAAACCAGGACTAAACCAGGACTAAACCAGGACTAAACCAGGTCTAAACCAGAAATAAACCAGGACTAAACCAGGTCTAAACCAGGACTAAACCAGGTCTAAACCAGGACTAAACCAGGACTAAACCAGGTCTAAACCAGGACTAAACCAGGACTAAACCAGGTCTAAACCAGGACTAAACCAGGTCTAAACCAGGATTAAACCAGGACTAAACCAGAACTAAACCAGGTCTAAACCAGGTTTAAACCAGGTCTAAACCAGATCTAAACCAGGACTAAACAAGGTCTAAACCAGGACTAAACCAGGACTAAACCAGGACTAAACCAGGACTAAACCAGGACTAAACCAGGTCTTAACCACAACTAAACCAGGACTAAATTCATCATTTTATACAAAAAATTACATATAAATTTCCACATTTAAGTTTATTAATCACGGACAAGGGCAGTTTATTCATGCATTTCTGCTTGTGCACACTCATGCACAAGCTTGTGGTGCTCTCGTGCGCCCGCATGTTGATTATGGTTCTAATACTAGAGAGCATCAGGCTGAATCTGCAAATTGATTTATGAAACAACAACTGGACCTGAGAGAAAACTTCTCCCTCAGCACAAGTGCAAGGCTTTATTTAATGAACTAAAGCATCATGTTCTCACCTGTAGCGCCTTGTCTGTCCTTCAACTGCTGCATTTTTCTCTCTCACTCCTTTGCTCTTTCAGGGAGGGCATCCGTGCCACTTGTGCACACTCAAGAGCCTCGTAGATTTGACAATTAATTCAAATCTCAGCATGCATGTATATGTGAATAAACAAGACCAATTCTCACACACATTTCATAAAACACATCTGAGTAATTTAAAGTAAACCTAGTGTGTAAAATATATTTAGCTAAGCTTTGAATCTTCTATCTATATAAGATTAAAACTGTTCTAACTGCCTTCTTTCATCATTAGTGTACTTAACGTTTTTTTAAGAATGGTTCATGCATCCAAGAGAGAGCGAGACATTGACTCACGAGGAGGGACCATCATGGGACGACAAGCCCCTACACAGAATGTACCACCGGAACATAACTGAAGAAATACTACTAATGTGTGAGTCAGGAGCAGGCCTTGAGCACCAGAGCCATAGAAGCTCAGATCTACCACACCACACCAGACAAGACCCAAAGTGAGTCCCCTGAGACGGTCCAGCACATAACTGCAGGGTGTAAGATGCTGCAGGGAAAGTGAACATGGAACGCCATAACCAAGTGGCTGGCATAGTATACAGGAACATCTGTGCGGAGTACGGACTGGAAACCCCAAGATCTAAGTGGCAAACACCTCCCAAGGTGGTAGAGAATGACCGAGCCAAGATCCTGTGGGACTTCCAGATACAGACAGGCAGACAGAATGGTAATGGAGAACCAACCAGACATTGTGGCGATGGTAATATCAGGAGAAAGGAGCATGAGAAGCTAGAGAAGTACCAAGGGCTCCGAGAAGAGCTGGAGAAGGCTTGGAAGGTGAAGGCAACAGTGGTGCCCGTGGTGATCGGTGCACTGGGGGCTGTGACCCCCAAACTGATGAGTGGCTCCAACATATCCCTGGATCTACATCCGACATCTCAGTCCAGAAAAGGGCAGTCCTAGGAACAGCAAGGATACTGCGCAGAACCCTCAAGCTCCCTGGCCTCTGGTAGAGGACCCGAGCTTGTGAGAAGGGGATCATTTTATATATATATATATATATATATATATATATATATATATATATATATAATATATATATATATATATATATATATATATATATATATATATATATATATGGGCTATTTTAGTAATTGATTATTCTATTGTATATTTACTTCATTTAATTAAGTAATGGGATACTTGTTTAACTTGCTTACATTTTGTAAAACATTTTTAAAGGGAGTAATAGGAGTATTTTGTCTTCACATGTATTAAAAAAAAACAACAACAAAAAAAATCTTAGATATTATTTTCACACAGATGTGGGAAGTTTGTTGAGATGGGGACTTAGCATAGTGTGACATTAGAACCAGTCCACAAACATGGCTTTTGACCCAAACCACCGAGAGCTGCACCTCAAGTAGTGCTGCGTTGGTCTTGAACAGAACAGGATAATAAACTTTTTTATCCATTAAATTGCACTTATAACTACTTTTATTGCCTGACCCTGTCTTCAGACAACCTGGAGGGCAGCTAGTGTGAACTAAGATCACTCACCTTGATTCTCCAGCTTCCACTCGGCTGCACCGACATAAGTATGATGAAGTTAGAGGTCTAATAACACAACATCTCCCTACTAAACGCCCCCTGGAGGAGGGGAAAGGTGTATGCACATGATGACATTTTTTCCCATCCAAAGCCTAATATTATCCCCATCCCAAATATGTCAATTCTTGGTACTCTGATCTAGCTTGTAAAAGATTGGGAAACATACAAACAGCTGTTAAATAGCCGAGTTTGAGACAAATAAATACTTTGCAATCGCTACAAAAAAAAAAAATAATAATAATATTAATAATAATGCAATTCCAAGCAATACAATCATAGTATAAAAAGTCATCTCTCATGATCATGTTGAATCATACATTTAGCAGCTGAATTATGTTCAACTTACCGTGGTTTATCGAACAGACACTTATACGAGGACCATGTGAAGAAAAATACTGAAATCATATTTCACATGTCTTTTAAACATTAATTAAACAAAATTTATCTGGTGTATTTTTTATTGTATATGTTTGTTTGTTTTTTATCACCAAAATTAAGCATACTACCTGAATGGAAGTGTATTGGTGTTGTTGTGATGTTGTTTATAAAGACATGATTGAGTGGCTCAATGTTTTCAAATCTCTTTTCAAAACAAATTTTTTACAATTTGTCTGTAAATCAAGAATGACCCGTTTTGCTTTAAGAAAACATTACAAGTCAATAATAAATAAAGTACATGTGTCAGGTTGAACTACTTTTTGACTAAAACAAAGTTGAGATCATTGTTTTTAAAATTTTACAAAACACTGTGCAAACTACATCCCAATTTAGCCATTTTTAAATATTTAAAATTTACTTCCTGCTTGTAAATGATGACATCACGCCAAAACCCCTCAAATGTGACAGATGTTTTAAGCTCGAGAGATCAAAACACACTAGTGCACACTCATTTAAATGGTAAATGGTAAATGGCCTGTATTTATACAGCGCTTTTTCACCTTACAAGGCACTCAAAGTGCTTTACAATCAAGGGTCCATTCACCCAGACAATGTGGGTTAAGTGTCTTGCCCAGGGACACAACAACTATCCACTGTTAGCCATCTCACTGTGGCACCTGGTGTTCCAAAGGTCTCCCATCCAAGTACTAACCAGGCCCTACCCTGCTTAGCTTCTGAGAACTGACGGGATCAGGCTTTGACAACTAGGTTTGGCCACACATTTAACTAAACGTACTTTTACAGGCTGATAAAAATGTGCTTTTTGTGAGAAACTGAAAATGTGTTTGTGTCCCTACGGTGATGTCATGCGTTTAGAACTCTGCACTACTTCCTGCTTTTTAGACTTATTTTCTAACTTTTCTTCAAGTCTTGTTCTTGATTCAAGTAAAACTGCCATTTATATTTACCTACTTACTACTACTACCTACCATGTAATAATAGATGGGTGAAAATATGGTACTAATAAAATTGAAAACACATTTTTGGCTGTGAGAATAGAAGCAATAGCTTGTTAACAATATAATGCTGCAAAGACGTCAACTTACAACCACGCTGTCAGTCCTCTCAAAGGTTGGAACATTTGAAACAGCCTCCACACTGATTGTTTTTCCTGTAAGATGCTGTGTAGTCCAATGGAAAGGGACATGTTAGATTAACATTCCAAATGTAATGCCTTTTGTGCCTTTTTCATATTCAATAAGAATAACATTCAAATAAAGGTTTATTGTCCAAATGGTTGTGATAAGAACATATAAATATGCTTTTAAAAATCTTTACCCTCATAATATTTGATTTGCATCAACATATAGAATAGCAACTCATGTACACCAGTTTCACTAACGCTTTGGTACTAAAATGTATTTTTCGTTACATGAGTAATTTGAATTAGGATACTCAGAATATCGTCGACTAATATATCGTTATATATTGATATTTGGCACTGTCAGCATTTTTTTTAAGTAATCAACTGGATTAGTTAGTTACTGAAAGAGGCAACGCAATACAGTAATCAGATTTGCAGTGACTTCCTAACAAAACACTGTGAGGTACGTACTTCACCAGTACGCAGGATTTCTCTGGGTGAAAGTGGTGGAGTGTCTTGTGGTTCTGCTGCTTCTTCTTGATGTTCATTTTCTCGTCGCTCTTTAATTTCTTCTTCCTTCTGTTCTCTCATTTGTTCCTCCTGCTCCTCGCTCATGCCTGTCTTCTTGTTTTTCACAAAATAAAAAACAAACAAACAAAAAAAAAAACAAAGGAAAAACAAACAAAAACAGTATGACGACAAGACAGCACAAAAAATGCATAGCAAAACGATGTTTTCTTAACCCTTGTATGGTGTGTGGTTGTGTGGGACCCTATGCACTTATATTAGGGGGGGGGGGGGGTGTAGCAGCTATTTGTCATTCTAGTTTACTCCTTAATCCTTAAACTAATAATGCCTTTAGCTCATTTGAAAGCCTCATATTATCAGTCACTTGTCCAAAATGGAAAAACCAAAGCGCTGTTTTATTCATAATTGTTTACAGACCTCCTGGACCTTACTCAGAATTTCTAACAGAGTTTTCGGCTTTTATATCAAGTTTAGTTTTAGGCTGCGATAAAATTTTAATCATAGGAGATTTCAACGTTCAATCCGAATGCCTTTCTGACCCACTCAGTAAAGCCTTTAGTGCACTTCTAGATAGTATCGGCTTCTCTCAGAATGTAAATAAACCAACACATAAGCACACACTCGACCTTGTTCTAACATATAGTATAGAGGTTAGTGATTTAATTGTCCTCCCACAAAATCCCTTATTATCAGATCATTTTTTAAATTACCTTTGAATTTTTCCTAAATGATTACCCTGCCCCTCAGAAGAAAACTATAGTAAAAAGTACAATATCAGAAAAAACAGTATCAAAATTAAAAGAAATAATAGAGCCAATATTCAGTGACATGTCACGTGACTTAGCTGAGGAGCTTAGTCCAAATCATATTAATCAAACGGTTGACAAAGCCATGGACTCCCTGAAAACTGCTCTTCATGTTGTAGCTCCATTAAAACAAAAGGTTGTCAGACCCAGAAAAGCTCCGTGTCCATGGTACAATGAAGAACTGCGTTTACATAAACAAATGGTTAGGAAATTAGAACGGTCTTATCGCCAATCCCACACAGAGCAATCTCTGGAAGTGTGGAAAAGCTGCCTTCTGTCCTATAAGCAAGCCCTACGTAAGGCTCAAACTAGATACTACTCAAACCTAATAGAGGTAAATAAAAATAATCCTAGATTTTTATTCAGCAAAGTTGCCAATGTACCATATAATATTTACTCTTTAAAAGTTTAAAGATGAAAATATTTAAGGTTTTAAAAACACAGCTGACACCGGGGTGTAGAAGACTGTCAATTAAAAATGTGAATGAGCTTTTGTAACTCAAAGAAATGTAACTTAGCTATATTTTAGAGACTGTAATGCACATATATTGCTTTTTTAATCCCTGTAACCAGTAATATGTAATGTATTACAGCAACTTAAGCAACATTGCTAAACACGAACAACATCAGTCAAGGCTGTAGATGAACTCTTTTGTTACTTTTATCTTTTTGGGGAACAAGTAAGTTCTGCTGTTTTGACCAATTTAAATGAAACACATAACACAATCTCAGTATTGACTTAATGTCCTTTTCCTAATTTGGAACCTAGCACTTACAAAATAGCTATTAAACAGTAATCACCTAGAACTAAACACACTAAGCGTCAGTCTTACCTCTGTTCAGTGCTCTTCTGACTCTTTCGAGCACTGTTACTTTGTCGTTACTTGCTCTCAGATGTTTGCTACCTTACTGACGTTTCAAACAACAGCGCCCCCTGTCTACGGTGACAAGATATAAGGCCAGTTTATACAAATGAAGGTCACTTTCAGCAGGGACACTGTACATTTGTCAAATCTTGGTATAGTGAGAAATCTGACTTATTTGGCATGTATTTTGTATTTATTTATTTTTTTTTTTGCTACAATTAAACATAGTACCTGACTGGTTTGTGAAAAGAAGATAATGATGTGAATATGAAAATGTTGGAAAACTGAAAGAAAACGCCTCCAGCTTGTCAATGCCTGATCCCGTCAGACCTCAGAAGCTAAGCAGGCTGGGCCTGGGCAGTACTTGGATGGGAGACCGCTGGAACACCAGGTGCCACAGTGGTGCCACTGAGGAGAAACTGTCGTTGTGTCCTTAGGCAAGACGCTTCAGCCACATTGCCTAGTTTGGATCTGGTGTGTGTGTGAATGGTTGGTGGTGGTCAGAGGGGCCGATGGCGCAAAATGGCAGCCTTGCTTCTGTCAGCCTGCCCCGGGCAGCTGTGGCAACAACAGTAGCTTACCATCACCTAGTGTGGAGTGAATGAATAATGCACTATGTGAAGCGTCTTTGAGTGTCTTAAAAAGCGCTATATAAGTACTATGCACTATGCATTATCTATGATTCAGCTCAAGTATTTATTTAATGTTTACATTTATTTAATTGTAAACAATATATTTTATTTTCACAAACAGCTGGCTTAACCCCTTAAATCAGATTTTTATGAGAAAACTGACAATAATGAAAAAAAAAAAAAAAGAAAAAATGGACAAAGTTGCCTATAACTGTTTAGACAAAGCAAACATCACACTGACAAACATGGCTCTCTTCTGTGCGAGATGACAGACAAAGCTAACAGTGAAATGACACACTACTCATTTTCTAGGCGTTTGGCCATTTTGGTGTTCACTTCCATTTTAGTTTCAGTCGAAATGCCTTGCACTCGTTTACGTTTTTTCAAAGTTGTTCTAACTTTCTCTTTTAAAAACACTAACAAGTGTTCCTTTTTGGAGTTTCATCTTTAGACCATAGTCCCTTTTTTTAGCCCTTCCGTCTGTATTTTCTTAGCAGTGCCGTTGAGATCTTTTGAGTCTGAAAAGAAAATAATAATAATAAGAAGAAGAAGAAGAATTAGGTATCTGCAGAAGTGAAATGCAAAAAAAGCCGCCTCGCAGCACCTACCTCTGACTTGCATTTTATCAATTTGATAGTAGAAAAAGGCACACTGGAGGAGGCTCAGCTTGTCCTGTCCAGTGTGACGAGCAGGGAGATAGCGCTGCAATTTGGCAGCAAAAGCAGGTTCCAGTTCCTCCAGACTTGAGATCATCAATTCTAAAAAAAAAAAAAAAAAAAAAAAAAAAAAAAAATAATAATAATAATAATAATAATAATAATAATAATAATAATAATAAATATATATATATATATATATATATATATATATATATATATATATATATATATATATATATATATATATATATATATATATATATATATATATATATATATAAGGACGGGGGATTCTCTGGGACAAAGGTCCATTTGCTGAACATTATGGACTTCTATATTATTGACCTGTGACTGCTTCATTGTTTGATTTTCTTACTCTGTGTTAAATCAACAATCCTGTAAAGTCCTCAGAGACAACTGTTGTTGTGATTTTGGGCTTAACAAAATTAAATTGATTTGATTTGAAATATATGAAGTTACAGACTCACAAACAACTTACGCGGAGGAGTTGATGTTCCGGCTTGCCCGTATTCTTTCTTCCTGGACAAGTCCAGGGCATCTCCGCTAGATTGCTGGAAACACAAGTTAACACAAAGTTAACTTGGGGAAGTCACCCAATCTATGGCGTAAGTCTCTGTCCGACTGAAAAAGTCTGATGTTGTAGGTAAGATCTGTAAAACATGGTTTGAATCACGTGATTAATATTCTTGACTCATAGTTTTTATGTTGATTGATTTGGCCCCATTTAAAACGGTCAGACTTTTGAAGCATAGTTTGTATTAAGACACTGAAGATCAGATTTTCCCAAGTAACATTTCAAATAAAACTGGACTGAAAAATGAACAAAAACACAATTTTAAAATATAAATTGGAAATATAATCTCAAAAGCAATCTAGATCTGAAAAATTATATTGATTATATATATATATATTTTTTTTTTGTATTAATTTAATTTTCCATACTTTTTTGCTCGTTTTTCACTCTATCTGCACAAATCTTAATATAAACACAATAGAAAATTCTTCAGTGCTAAAACGCATAAAAGCCTACACAAAAATATTTTACTCGAGATTTCAATTTCAATGACTATTGCAACTAAGTGTGTTCCTCTGAGCTCAATTTATTTCCTTGTGTTTTTAGAAGATGAGCGAAAGGGCAGAGTTTTGGATAATGTCACAGGTAACAAGTCAAGTCTCTCACGCCTCTGACCGTACCCACCGGTGCTTCTGCCACGGTGTCAGCGTGATCGTTATGAGCGCTGGTCACGTCGCTTCCCTCCGGGTACTCCCTCCATTCGGTTACGAGAGTCCCGATGTCATGCACCTGCCGTTCCAAAGACTCTGTCTGGATTTTGTAGTCGTCCAGGATGCTCTGTACGTGCTCCCGGACCATCGGGGAGAATGCTTTGATGACAGCAGTTACAGACTGCCTCGTGCTTTGCTTTTGAGTTTCCATGAGACGCAAGACATCTGAC
Organism: Mugilogobius chulae; assembly: GCA_038363315.1. Lineage (NCBI taxonomy): Eukaryota > Metazoa > Chordata > Actinopteri > Gobiiformes > Gobiidae > Mugilogobius > Mugilogobius chulae. The sequence continues at coordinate 51,426 of JBBPFD010000122.1, forward strand.
TGCACTGTTCTCATCTGAACTTGTACAGAGGCTATGTGTTCGCTCAAAATGCAGATCATAGCCTCTTGGAATGCAGACATTTCATCCGACAGAGACAAGGGAAGGCTTGGGCTCCTGTCCTGGTGATCCATCCTGGAGAGAAAACGTCGAGAGGGAGAATCACATTAAAGTGTGTAAGAGAATGTACGTTTTACAAGTTTAAAAATGCACTTTTTGTACATGACGTCACGAGGTCGGATGATGTTGCCAAAACTCCTCCAACGTAATTGACTTGAGACAAGGAAACAAGACAGAGAAAGAAGCTTTTGTTGAATTCGATCATGCACACTTTAATTGTTTAACACAAACAATTCTCATACAATAATACCTACGATGTATGAAGACACAAAGGTTATGCGAGGGCTGAGTGAAAGAACATTATTATGGTGTGTTGGCAACTGATGGGTGGACCTCTAAATAAACTAAATATTACTGTCAATAGTTCAAATAAGAGTAAATAAACATTCTTTGCAGTCAAAACTGTGGTTTGGTTTTCAATGTATAATGAATGGTTTATTTTGTGTTTGAAGTTAAACAAAAGAAAATCTAAAATTGTTGCTACAAAATGATAAACTGAATCAAAGTGTGACTTAATGCTGAACACAGCAACTCAAATCAAAGTACTCAGCCCACAGGCCTCTTGCTTAAAAACAAAACATAAAGAAGCATGTCTTTTACGCAAACTTTACAACTGATATTAGTCAAATGTTCTTTTCAGTTCGGGCTAGGAGCTTTGACCTGAAAAACTGCAAGTGCGATTGCCATGGGTAGACAGCTGAAAGTGCCCACATATGCCTCAAATGCCACAAAAAGAAAGGTGAAAATGTTACATAGTTCTGCCTCATGAGAATCGATATAAAATCACAAGCTTTCCAACTATTAATGATTACTATGATTTAAAAACATTTTAAAGTACTCACCTTTTATAACAGCTTTTAACGTTTCCAACGACAATGCTTCTAGTCTGCGGGAATAAAACATGCGTCAGTTCATGCACTGCTCCAGGCAACCCCGACGCCAGTTACAACGGCTAAGTGAAGTACCATCTGAAAGTCTCATGGAAGATGTGAATGCTGCAGTGAGAGCGATACCTACCACGACAATCACTGAAACCAATGAGTTGATCTACACTTCAGCATCAGTGATCCTAGAGGTGCTGGGCTATAAGAGCAACCATGGGAGCCATGAGAAACAATACCCACCATGGAAACGAAGGTTGGAGGCTAAAATCAAGGCAGCTCGGAGGGAAGTGAGCCAGTTGACAGAGGCCCAGAGAGGTGCGATGAAAAGACCAGTACCCAGGAGGTACAGCCAGATGCCCATACCTGAAGCACTCGAAACTGCCAAGCAAAGGCTCCAAGCCTTGGCCAGCCGCCTAAAGAGATACACGAAAGAGAATGAAGCCAAACGAATAAACAGGCTGTTCGCAACACAACCTGCGAAAGTGTACTCTCAATGGCAGGGTAATAACAGCAGAGCAGACCCACCAAGGCTGGAAAGTGAACAGTACTGGAAAAGTATATGGGAGAGGGAGGCATCACACAACAGCGATGCACAGTGGCTGATGGATCTGAGGAAAGACCACAGCAATCTCCCTGAACAGAATCCAGTGACTATCACAGTGACAAACATCCAAGAAAGAGTCTCAGGTATGAAAAACTGGACAGCACCGGGCCCTGACATGATCCACTCCTACTGGCTAAAGAAACTCACTGCACTCCATGAGCGCCTAGCAGCACAAATGAACCAGCTGCTAAGGGATGGGACTCACCCTGAATGGCTAACCGAAGGGCGAACGATCCTGATAATGAAGGATCCCTCAAAGGGTACAGTCCCATCCAACTATCGGCCAATAACCTGTCTCTCCACAACATGGAAGCTCATGTCAGGCATCATTGCGGCTAAGATAAGTGGGCACATGGATCAATACATGAGCAAAGCACAGAAGGGCATTGGTAAAGATACCAGAGGAGCCAAACACCAACTCCTGGTTGACCGAACAGTTGCCCAAGACTGTAGAACCCGACACACCAACCTGTGCACAGCCTGGATTGATTACAAGAAAGCCTATGACTCAATGCCACACACATGGATCACTGAATGCTTGGAGCTGTACAATATCAACAGAACTCTGAGGACCTTCATTGCAAACTCGATGAAGTTGTGGAAAACCACACTTGTAGCCAATGGGAAGCCACTTGCCCAAGTGTCCATCAAATGTGGCATATACCAAGGAGATGCACTGTCCCCACTGCTGTTCTGCATAGGTCTGAACCCCCTCAGCCAAATAATCAACAAGACTGGCTATGGATACCGACTCAGAAACGGGGCCACCATAAGTCACCTCCTCTACATGGATGATATCAAGCTGTACGCTAAGAGCGAGCGAGACATCGACTCACTGATCCACACCACCAGGATCTACAGCTCTGACATTGGGATGTCATTCGGGCTTGAGAAATGTAGTAGGATGGTGACAAAGAGAGGGAAGGTAATCCACACAGAAGGGGTCTCACTCCCAGACGGAACAATAGCAGACATTGAGGACAGTTACAAGTACCTTGGGATACCACAGGCAAATGGCAACCTTGAACAGGCAACAAGGAAAGCGGCAACAGCCAAATACCTCCAACGAGTAAGGCAAGTCCTCAGAAGTCAGCTCAATGGCAAGAACAAGTCCCGGGCAATAAACAGCTACGCCCTGCCAGTGATCAGATACCCTGCAGGAATAATAAGGTGGCCAAAGGAAGAGATACAGACCACAGATGTTAAGACACGAAAGCTCCTCACCATGCACGGAGTGTTCCACCCCAAATCCAGCACCCTGAGACTGTACGCTAGCCGAAAAGAAGGAGGACGAGGATTAGTGAGCGTGAGAGCCACTATCCAGGATGAAACATCCGAGATCCATAAGTACATCAAGGACAAGGCCCCAACAGATGGCGTACTCAGTGAATGTCTCAGACAGTGGGGAACAGATGAGGTGCTGGAGGAGGAACCATCATGGGAGGACAAGCCCCTACATGGGATGTACCATCGGAACATAACTGAAGTGGCTGATCTCAAGAAATCCTATCAATGGCTTGAAAGGGCTGGGCTGAAGGACAGCACAGAGGCGCTCATCCTGGCTGCACAGGAGCAGGCCTTGAGCACCAGAGCCATTGAGGCCCAGATCTACCACACCAGACAAGACCCAAGGTGTAGGTTGTGCAAAGAGGCCCCTGAGACGGTCCAGCACATAACTGCAGGGTGTAAGATGCTGGCAGGGAAAGCGTACATGGAACGCCATAACCAAGTGGCTGGCATAGTATACAGGAACATCTGTGCCGAGTACGGACTGGAAACCCCAAGATCTAAGTGGGAAACACCTCCCAAGGTGGTAGAGAATGACCGAGCCAAGATCCTGTGGGACTTCCAAATACAGACAGACAGAATGGTAATGGCGAACCAACCAGACATCGTGGTGGTGGATAAAGAGCAGAGGAGAGCCGTGGTGGTGGATGTGGCAATACCAAGTGATGGCAACATCAGGAGAAAGGAGCATGAGAAACTAGAGAAATACCAAGGGCTCAGAGAAGAGCTGGAGAAGGCTTGGAAGGTGAAGGCAACAGTGGTGCCCGTGGTGATCGGTGCACTGGGGGCCGTGACCCCCAAACTGGATGAGTGGCTACAACATATCCCTGGATCTACATCCGACATCTCAGTCCAGAAAAGTGCAGTCCTAGGAACAGCAAGGATACTGCGCAGAACCCTCAAGCTTCCTGGCCTCTGGTAGAGGACCCGAGCTTGGAAAGCGGATGAGACCACCCGCGTAGGGTGAGGGGGATCATTTTATATATATATATATATATCTTAAAAATCTCATTATATGTTTTTCTACCATTATGGCATTAAAAAAGTATCTGAACCTTTTCGAATTTCTCACATTTCAGCATTAAATCATCATATAATGTGATCAAATCTTTGTCAAAATAAATAAATAAATAAATAAATAAATAAAGTGGCAGGTGATACTGATATGGTTAAAGTTGCAGGAGTAAAGTGACAATGCAGTGAGGGTAGAGATTTTGCAGTGTTCATAAGTCCAACAGCAGACGGAATGAAACTGTTCTTGTGGCGTGATGTTCTGGTCCAAATAGACCGTAGCCTCTTCCCTGAAGAGAGTGGCTCAAATAGATTGTGTCCAGGGTGAGAGCGGTCAGCTGCTGTTCGACCTGCACGCCCCGAGTCCTGGAGATGTACAGGTCCTGGAGCGATGGAAGGCTGCAGCCAATCACCTTCTCAGCAGAGCACACAATGCCCACAATTGACTACCATCTTCAGCTCACGGTATTTTGCTAGGCTCCCAAGTGTCTGACGGAAGCTCTATCCTTACCAAAGAATGCTTAACAGGACACTTCTCGAGTCAGCAGAGACAAACAGGCTAAAAACAACAAAACTTCAAAAGGCCTACAGAAAAGCCTAAGGAAAGCAACCCAGTGAAATACTCAATTAAATAAGTCATTATAAGAAATAAAGTGTCAACAATAATAGGCAAACAATGACAAAAGGGAGAGGAATAAGTAACTGAACCATCATATTTTATATCTGGTTGTCCCCTTTTGGCAGCAATAACATCAACCAGATGCTTCTTGTAGTTGTAGATCAGTCTGGTACATCGATGAGAATCAATTTTAGACCATTCTTCTTTACAAAACTGCTGCAGTTAAGTCAGAATCTTGAGATGTCTGGAAATAATTGCTGTCTTGAGGTCTTGCCACATTTCTCAATGAGGTTTAAGTCAAGACTTTGACTTGGTCACTCCAGAACATGTATTTTGTTCTTCTGAAACCATTCTGAAGTTGATTTAATTCTGTTTTTTGGATCATTGTCCTGTTGCAGCATTACATCCTTTTCTTAGCTTCAACTCCATGACAAACGACCTCAGCTTTTCCTGTAAAACATCCTGAAAAACCTTGGAATTCAGGTTTCCATTATTGATAGCAAGTTATCCAGGCCCTAAGGCAGTAAAACAGGCCCAGACCATGATGCTCACTCCACCAGGCTTCATGCTGGGAATGAAGTGTTGATTAGATCTGCTCGATTATTGAAAAAAAATAAATAATCACGAATATTTAGATCATAATTTAAATCACGATTATTCAGACGATTATAAGGCAGAGATTCAAGGCTAAACCAGAACAAAACCAGAAACAAACCAGGGCTAAACCAGGACAAAACCAAGACCAAACCAAGGCTAAACCAGGACAAATCTAGGACTAAATCAGGTCTAAACCTGGACTAAACATCAACTAAACCAGGGCTAAACCATTACTAAACTAGAGCCAAATCAGGTCTAAACCTGAACTAAACTTTGACCAAACAAGGGTTAAACCAGGATCAAATCAGGACTTAACGAGGACTAAACCAGGACCAAACCAGAGCTAAACCAGGACCAAGTCATGTCTAAACCTGGAACAAATCAGGACAAAAACAGGGCTAAGTGAGGACTAAACCAGAACTAAACCAGGACTGAACCAGGGCTAAACCAGGACCAAACCAGGGCTAAAGAATGAGCAGATAAAATGAAAGTAAAGTACACATCTCACAGAAATGATCTGTTGAAAATGTTGTGTAAAAGGTCCAATTTGTGAACAACTTAACATTTAATGTAAACAATCTTTAAGACTTGATTACACAATTTCTGGAATCGATTAGAGCAATAATCATAATTGAAATTGAAATTGGATTAATCGCACAGCCCTAGTGTTGATGTTGTTGAGCTGTTCCATTGAACCTCCACACATGACGTTGTGTGTTCCTGCCAAACAATTCAACTTTCATTCAGTAGTTTCATCAGTCCACAAAATATTCTGCCAGAAGTTCTGTGGAATGTCCAAATGCCATTTGCAAACATTAAAGATGCAGCAATGTTTCTTTTTTAAACAGCAGTGGCTTCCTCCGTGGAGTCCTCCCATGAACACCAATCCTGGCCAGTGTTTTACATATAGTCGATGTATGCACAGATATATTGGGCTGTGTCAGTGATTTCTGGAAGTTTTTAGCAGACACTCCAGGGTTCTTTTTTACCTCTCTGAGAATTCTGCGCTTGACTCTTGGCATCATATTTGGCCACTCCTTGGGAGAGAAGAAACAGTGGCAAACTCTCTCAATTTGTACATAACTGTTGATTGATGAACATCCAGACTTTTAGAAATGGTTTTGTGACCATTACCAGTCATATATACAAATCAATAATTCATGATCCCATGTTGTAAGAGAGCTATTTTCTTTCCAGGTGTGTGTTTTATAGTGGGCAGGGCAGATTTAAGCCACTCCTCGGGGATTGTACACATCCCTGGCTTAAACTATTTGGTACAAATTGATGTAAATTGCCCATGGAAAACAGAACACAACAGGCCTCTGGAATAAATCAACATCATCATAAGACACCAGATCACAGTGAGGCTCAAGTAGGAAAGAAAGTGTTTCATTCAACATCTACAATCTACATCACTCTCTACTGCAGCTTGTGACACAGTTATGATGAAGATGGTTAGTATTGGTAATCAATGCCTCTGAACCTGTTACCTTCTGCAGCCTCTGCACCTGTCATCACACACACACAAGTCTTCTGCAGCCTCTGGATGTGACTTGCACCTGTCATCACACATACAACACTCATCTGACACACACATACATACAACACAACACTCATCTGACACACACACACACATACAACACTCATCTGACACACCCTTTCACTCACACCAACACTGAGGCATATCAGTCGGGCGCCAGCAACATTCAAAATACCCGCTTTCGGAGTAAGCGGAAAAGTTTTTTCCAAAGAACATGTTACTGCTTCTGCTCCTCTTCTTTACCCAGATCTGAGCCGAGTTTCTGCAGTGTGCCTGGACCCCGACCTCGACGCATGCCCACCATATCGACCTCGCCAAAGATCTGCTCAAGCCACAGCTCCCCAACAAGCCACAGCCCAACCCGAACAAGAAGGTCCCAAGCCAGAGGGACGGGGAGTGCAGTCAAACCAGGAGAGCAGTGATGGGATGAGCACCGAACCAGCGGGTGCTAGTGGGTCCACAGCGTGTGCCACTGAGGTTCCGGGAGGGACAAAGAAACCAAAGGCCCAACCCTTTGTGAGGTCGGAACCGATTGTGACTTGCACCCATGCCAAAGAGGGGGAGAAAAAGACTGGCCAATACCCCATGATTGAGGTGGCAGGACACGAGGGGGTCACCCATGTATACAGACCATGGTCACCAGAGGACATACAAAATGCTGCCAAACATCTCCCCGACCCCACCATCAATGGTGCCCATTTTTCCCATGAATTTGATGCATTCTGCAATGAATTCCTCCCCTCTGGCCAAGAAATAAGAAAACTGATGGCCCACCTCCTTAAGCCATCAGACCTTGCCAAAGTCAGCAGTGCCCTGCCAGCCATTGACTTAAAACCAGCACAGGGTGCAGAGGGCATGGTGCCTTATCAAGTTGCCCTGGGCAGGCTGAAAGCCACACTGATTGCCCAGTTCCCCGCCAAAGTGGACATTACTGTGATTGGGGCGTGCAAGCAGAAACCAGATGAAAATACAGATGATTTCATTCAGAGACTCACACTCCTTTTTGACACCCACAGTGGCATGAAAGGCGTTGGGGGAGAGCTGACCCCAACCTATGACACTCTGCCACGCGGTGCTGCGGGGGCTCCGCCCAGACATTGTCAAGCAGATCGAGCGCACTTACATTGGCCTGCTGGACCAACCCCGGATGCAAGATCTGCGCACTCACGCATGCCACGCCTACAACGTCCTTACGCAAGCCCTGCGTAGGAAGGAAGTGAAACGTGAGACTGACATGCACAATGCCACACTGACTCTGTTTGCCCAAGCCGGAGGAAAAAAGCAGCATGGTGGCAAAACCCACTCTGGCCGAGATCAAAAGCGGGGACACAGACGAGATGGCAAAGAGAAGAGAGGTGCTTGTTATATCTGCAAAAGATATGGACATTGGGCCCGAGACTGCCCGGATGCCGGTAACCAGCACGAGGGGGACTCGGACCGGGACCAGAGGAGGGCTCGAAATGACCAGGCTTCCCGCGGGGGAAGGCCTGGCTCGGACTGACTAGGCCGGGAGAGGGCACGAGGGCACTGCAGAAACGACGCTTCAGCCACATTTTGTTTCGGTGTCTGTACCACCTCCACCGCCACCACCTTCGCCTGTGGACGGTAACACGCACCTGACACTACTCACACAAGCTATCACTTCACTAGAGTCACGTGTATCAAACCACTCAGAAACCTATGCTAAATTTTCTCAAAAGTTTGATAGATTTCCGGAGTATTGTTTGATTGTAAATGGTGATAGAGTGCAATTCTTAGTTGACTCCGGAGCAACACACTCGGTGATTAAGCCGAGCAGCCTCACGCACGTGCCAAAGCTAAGTGGTAGATATACATACTCATTAGCTGCGTCAGGACAGACAACTAAAGAACTTTTTACGTCACCATTGCGTTGTTCAGACATGGGGGGCAATACTTTCAAACATGGTTTTCTCTATTCACATGCGTGTCCAGTTAATCTGTTGGGTCGAGATCTGATGTGTGAAATGGGCCTTTGTCTCATCTCCACACCAGACGGCCTGAAAGTGGTTACTGTCGGTGAATTAGCTAAACAAAATGTTTGTTTTCAAGGAGTGCACACGGAAAATGTCACTCAAAACTATGATTATGGCTGGAAATTGACCCCAAACCCTGAAATCTCTCTGATCAACATGTCACGTGACAAAATGGCTCCCGATGCAAATGTTGAGTTTGTCAATGCTGGTGATTTGAAGTGTTCTTTTCGAGTGTCTGCTGACGCAAATCAGGACTTGTCTCACCATTGGTTTGAATGCAGTGAGGATGTGTTGACATCGGATGTACTATACTGGTCAAATCAGTATTCTGCTCTTTCTGTGTCTCCTACAGACGAACAAAAAGCTCTAATTCACTGGGACACCAATAGCTGCCCTCATATTGCTTTAGCAAAGCCCAAGGGAGTGGGGTGGGGGGAGGTGCATAGTTTTGTGTCTAAATGTGTTGTGGCCAACGATTGGACAGCCGTGTCCGACACACCAGTGTCATTTTCGAGGGAGGCGCAAGCATGGAGACTGAAACACCCACTCTCACTACATGCTACACGTGAGTTTTGTTTGCTTGAAGATAACCTTGATTCTGCTCTCTATACAGGAGGTTTCTTATCTCAAGCAGAGGCTGGCGACATTGCTGAGCTGAGAGACGTGCCAGCAGAGCTCTGGGCGAAAGGTCCCACTGACGTAGGACTGATAAAGAGCTGTCAGCCTGTAAGCATTACTCTAAAATCAGAAGCGCGCCCCTTCCGACGTCAGTACCCTCTACGCCCTGAGGCTGTAGCAGGTATTACACCCGTGTTCAATGCACTGAAGGATGCAGGCGTCATTGTTCCCTGTGAGAACAAGGGAGTCTGCAGTCCTATTTTTCCTGTGCAAAAGCCCACTGACCCTGGTGAACCTGAAAAATGGAGGTTTACCAATGATTTGAAAGCTGTTAATGAGGCTGTAGCGCCTCTGGCAGCTGTGGTGCCAAACCCATACACAATTTTGTCTCAAATTCCAACTGATGCAAAATTTTTCTCAGTTGTTGATCTGGCTAATGCATTTTTCTCTGTTCCAGTGCATGAGGACTCTCAATACTGGTTCACCTTCGAGTTCAAAGGTCGCCTACATACATTTTCACGTGTGTGTCAGGGCTATGTTCACGCTCCTGCAATTTTCAATGCAGCCCTGCGGGACTCTCTAGCACCTCTAGAGTTGTCATCGGGCTCATGCATTTTGCAGTACGTAGATGACATCTTGCTGTGTGCTCCAACTGCAGACCAGTGTAAACGCGACACTGTCTCTCTGCTCAAACATTTGCATGCAGATGGACATAAAGCAAGTCTCTCAAAACTCCAGTTTGCAAAAGAGGAGGTACTTTTCCTGGGACACTTGATCTCAGCAGAAGGCAAAAGTATTTCTCCAAAACGGATTGCTGCAATTCAAAATCTGCCAAAACCAGCTACAAAAAAGCAGTTAATGTCATTTATAGGGATTTGCTCCTATTGTAGACAATACATTGCTAACTACTCTGTAATGGAAGCTCCTCTTAGTGCATTAATTCATGGCAAAGGCCTAAGGACGCAGGACAAAATAACCTGGACTGAGGAGGCTAACAAAGCATTTTGTGATTTAAAGCGAGCTCTGCAGACTCCACCCACATTGGGTCTTCCTGACAATTCTCGACCTTTCATTCAGACTGTGGACGAGCGCAATGGCTGCATGGTGTCTGTCTTGCTTCAATCACATGGGGGTGCACTCAGACCTGTTGCTTATTTCTCTGCTAAGCTCGATCCTGTCGCTGCTGGCATGCCTCGTTGCCTCCGAGCTGTGGCCGCCGCAGAAAAAGCTGTTGTTGCTTCTCGAGACTTTGTGGGCTATTCTGATCTAACACTCTTAGTGCCGCATGCTGTCTCTGTGATCTTGCTTGAACAAAAAACCTCTCACATGTCTTCTGCACGTTGGCTAAAGTACAATGCTGTACTCTTAGAGCTTCCTAACGTGACTGTCAAAAGATGCACACAACTAAACCCTGCAACGCTTTTGCCCACACCTGAGGAAGGTGAGCCTCACTCATGCATTGCTGCTATTGAACAGGTGTGCTCTTCAAGACCAGACCTGCGGGAGGAGCCTCTAACTAACCCTGACTTGATTCTTTTTGTAGATGGCTCCGCCTCCCGTGATCCAAATGGGGGGGAAACCGTGTTGGCTTTGCGGTTTGCACTGAAAGTGAGGTGGTGGCCTCTGGGTCACTCCCCTCTCACTATTCAGCTCAAACAGCTGAACTTGTGGCTTTAACTGAGGCATGTAAATATGCCTCTGGTAAATCTGTTACAATTTACACTGACTCTCGTTATGCTTTTGGGGTGTGTCATGACTGGGCAGGACTTTGGAGACACAGGAGCTTTTTGAAATCTGATGGTAAACCTATTTTGAACTCCACACAGGTAGCTGCTCTGCTGGATGCCATTTTGCTGCCGTCTGCTCTGGCCATCTGCAAATGCCAGGCACACACTAACAACTCTGATCCTGTTTCCAGGGGAAACAGTCGCGCAGATGCAGCTGCAAAATCTGCCTCTCTTCTGCCTGTGCAAACACACTCTGACTGCATGTTATCATGTGACCCTGACATTTCACTAACATCCTCTTTAACAGCGATGCAGAGTTTTGCCACACAGGAGGAGAAGACACTCTGGGAGAAGTGTGGTGCTGTCAAAAGAGAGGGGTTATGGTTAGGGCCTGATGACAAACCTTGTTTACCTAAACATTTTTTCAGACAAATGGCTGTGATTGCCCATGGCCGTGACCACACTTCTAAGGGGGGGATGGTGGATGCTGTGACACGCAATTGGTTTACAAAAGGTTTTACAACTTATGCTCAGAAATTCTGTCAGGCATGCGCCATCTGCTGGGCACATAACCCAGGTAAAGCAAAAACCATTCCACAGGCAGCACATCCACCTCCAGAGAGACCCTTTGCACATGTTCAAATGGACTTTATTGAACTCACACCTTGCCAAGGTAAGAAGTATTGTCTTGTGATGGTCGATATTTGGTCTCGGCATGTGGAGGCCTTTGCTTGCAAGCATGCCTCAAGCAACGCAGTGGTAAAAGCCCTCATCACTGAGGTAGTGCCACGCTGGGGCATTCCAGAAAAAAATCTCAAGTGACAATGGGAGTCACTTTGTAAACAAAGCCGTGGAGGAGGTGGGTCGGTTCCTGGGCATTGATTTGCGCAGGCATTGCTCCTATTGGCCACGAGCATGCGGTGCAACTGAAAGACAAAATGGAGTTTTGAAATCAAAACTGAACAAAATCTGTGAGGAAACAGGCCTCACATGGGTCAAAGCTCTTCCTCTTGCCCTGATGTACATGAGAATGAGAGCCAAAAGCAGGTGCAACATGAGCCCATTCGAAATTCTGTTCGCCCGTCCGCCAAACATTGGCATGGGACCACCTCCGCCTCCACGAGACCTCCCCGAGACCTCTCTGTGTGATGATGACATGTTGGCCTATTTTAAAGAACTTAATGCACTTTTGTCCTCTATTTCTGTGCAGGTGAAGGACGCATTGCCCAAAGCTGCTGAGGCGGTCCTCCACAACTACAGGCCAGGGGACTGGGTTCTTATCAAAGAGACGAGACGCAAACACTGGAGATCGAAAAGGTGGCTGGGCCCTTTCCAAGTGCTTCTCATCACCGACACCGCAGTGAAGGTTGCCGAACGGGGTACCTGGGTCCACGCTTCTCACTGTCGAAAGGTGGTTTCGCTTCCTGAGGGTCCGCATCCGGAGTCCGGCCCGACCCCAGACGCACCTCTGCCCGGAGTAGGCTCGCACGCTGCTCCACCATCACCTCCCAGGCTCGAGATCGTGAGGACCAGAGGAGGAAGGCCCCCGCCCGCACCCACTGGCCGTGTCCTGAGACAGAGGAAAGCCGAGGCTAACGCCGTGACCAGAGGGTAGGCGTGCCCTGTCATTGGCCACCCCTCATCCCGAAGCTGATGCCGTGACCGAGGGTAGGCGTGCCCTGTCACCGGCCAACCCACATCCATCAGAAGCGAGTGCTAATTACGCTCTAATTAGCTGTGACGATGTACCAGGCCTTCGTGGCTGGCAATCATCAACTTCAAGCATCCAGACAAGAATCAGGTGCAAGCCTAGCGCTGCCTGGTTGTCTGCATCCAGACAAGGGTTAAGTGTAAGCCTAGCGCTGCTTGACTGTCTGCAACTCCTGGTAACTTACACTGGCTGTCATGGCCTCCAACACACCTGCCGTGACTCCACCACCACCACCACCCCCTCCCTATTCCAGGGGGATGCTTCGACGTTACCCCACAGACTATACGACACTTTCTGTTGACAATAAAGTTACCATACGAGTCCTGGTGTATGCCTTCATTGTCTCTGTCACACTGGCCTTTTTCTCTGTTTGGTTCATTGCTCTGCATTACCACACACATCACACCAAACGTAGTGTAACTCATGACGATTCTGCCTGGTTAGAGGCTTTAACTAGATCCAGCACTCACTCCACTGTGTACTCTCTTAATTACTGGTATCAATATGCTAGATACGTGGCTAAGAGTCATAATAGATCTGACTGTTATGTTTGTACACACATGCCCATAGCTGCTGCCAACCCACATGTTTTGCCTCTACCTGTGCGTAACATTTCTCGGTTGTTACTTGAGACTTTGCGGTCCCGGGAAAAACCAAAAGCCCTTAGTCGGGTCCTTTGGACCTTGTTTCGCTCTTTACCCCCACACTTAAAAGAAGACCCACCTTTTGTAGCAAAGAAATATATAACTGCAGTTGACTCTGGTATAAAACCTATCTTTGGCCCTGTGCACATCAGGCCAGGGACTAAATTTGTGTGTTATGCCCAGACTATTTCCCAAGAGCCCCTCATCAGAGCTAATGTCACCACTACACCTATTGCTGTCGGTAAAATTCCTAAATTATACTGCTCAGTGACTTATTCTCCATGCACTTATTTACCAGACTCTTTCCGGTTTAATAGGTCCCAAGCTGCACCTGGCACTGTGTGTGCACCCTACTTTCAGACGCCTGACCTTTTAGGTACCGTCCCCACTGACGACTATATGTTTTTGTGTGGGTACAACATGTATGAGTATTTGCCAGCTGGTTGGATAGGCCGTTGTGCTGCTGCGGTCCCTGCAGATCATTCTTACATTGTGTCTTCCACACCTCATTCTCCTAGAGCTAAGCGTGATGTCCAGTGGAAACCTCATGATCCTATTTGGGGGTCAGATGTGCCGGATGACCATAAGCTTTGGACCACCGCTGAGAAGATAGCACTTGCCCTGTTCCCTAGTGTAGGTGTCGGTAAACTTATGCTGAGGATGGAAACAATGAGTTATAGGCTCACTTCTTTTCTAAACACCACCATGGCTACTCTAGAGTCCCAAAGAGTAGAGTTACAGGCCCTACGTGCTGTTGCCCTGCAAAATAGAATTGTGCTTGACCATCTGGCTGCGAGCCAGGGGGGGTCTGTAAATTAATCGGGGCGTCGTGTTGTACATTCATTCCTGCTAATGATGAGGATGGGGGGGCCATTCAACAGGGGATAGCTAACTTGACGAAACTGCGTGACATCATGGAGAAGGATGTGGTCACTGGCTCTTCCTTCTCTGGCTTTGGATGGCTTTTCGCCTCTTGGAGAGACACTCTGATTAACTTTGGGGTAATCTTGGTGATTATCCTGATCTTGTTTTCTTGTGTGCTTCCCTGCATCTTTAAACTTTTCCGCAGGATGGTGGCCACACAATTCGCTTCCATGCCCGCACCTGAGCCTGCCTCTGACTCTGTTACAATTGACATTAATGAGGATTATGTCTCTGATTCGGACGATGAGTTTGTCTTTAAAGGTGTAAAACTTACCCCGGCAAAAGCTTAAAACGAACACACACGACCAAACATGAGCTGGTGACAGAGATAATGACAGCAATTCATCCACTTTTATTTTTACTTATTTTATTCATTTTATTTTCTTGATTCAACTTGATTTTTGCTTCGCACATGTGTACCACATATTAACCATATTATTGTTTTGTTTTTATTATCCTTATTATGTTTTTTTTCTAGTCTGTCAGCTTTTGCTAAAACCACAGGGTGCTGACATCCACAAAAACAGCTGCATTTCTTTTTCTACTCTAGACTTTAACATATATATGACTGTGATTTATTTTACTTGATTTTTGTCATGATTCATTAGATTTTCATTTTTGTTTGATTAACAGGTTGATTAAAATAAACTGTGTAATCAAGAGGTGGGATTGTTGGGGAAAAATCTAATGTAACTAATAAACTGCTAGTATAATGGTTAAATATGCTGCTATTGTACACGTCTACTGATTGGGGGGAAACTTCCTGTTTGTGTCACTTGAGGACAGTGACATTTCTGATTGTCCTGACCTGTACTTTGCTGTATTATTTTGACATTGATATTAGCGTCTAATCTTTTGTTTAATCTGTTTATTTCATTTATTCACGGTGTTTACTGCATTTATTCAGCTGTGTTATGTCCGGTGACATCAGGTTTGCCCGGTCAAACCTTCATATCTGTAAGGTCAGATACAAGAAATAACACATTGTTCTTTTTGTTATGCTTTATCAATTAATAATATTTGTGCCTTTATGATGTATTTTGACTGGGCGATGGGTTAGGTATAAAAGGGTGCTTTCATTGTTGTGTGACACCCCAGTCAGGGACAAATGGGACAAGGGAGAGCGCAGGTTTGATCTTTGTGCACATGTGCAATAAATCTTACTCTTTTAATCAGACAAACTTCTTCCAGTGTTTCTTTTACTTTTTGCTAAGGTAATATACAAAATCCACAACACAACCATGCAGGAATCCTTGGATCTTCTAGTCAGCAAGCGAGAGATTTGTGGGGTTGTACCGGGAAACAAATACCTTTTTGCCAGACCACAAGCATGTTCATACTTCCGTGGGTCTGACTGTCTCCGGCATTTTGCCAAGATGTGTGGAGCAAAAAACCCAGAAAGCCTCACCTCCACAAAACTGCGCAAACAAACAGCAACTTTGTCTCAGGTACTAAACCTGAGCAACACAGAGCTGGATCAGCTGGCCGATTTCCTGGGGCATGATGTAAGAGTCCACCGGCAGTTCTACAGACTTCCAGAAGGCACCCTTCAACTGGCTAAAGTCAGCAAAATCCTCATGGCTTTGGAGCAGGGACGTATGGCTGAATTCAAGGGAAAGGGCCTGGATGACATCGCTATTGACCCAGAAGGTAAAGACATACATAAAGTACATACATTTTGGCTGTCACATAGTGCAGTCTTTTATCAACACTTACGCGCCAATCCCACTACATGCAGCTCCGCTCCGCCCCGCCCAGCTCCGACCGTCGGAGTGGCTGCCCAGAACTGTTGTCAATGAGGACCGTTCTCCGCCGCCGTACGACCAAAATACGGATCAAGGCTATTTTCTTCTCCGCCCGAGTCCGGCCAGGTCCGGCCAAGTCAATCTCCGCCAATCAAAACGAAGCAAACAGGAAAAAGAAAGTGAACTATGTCCGGATTTACAAAGTAAAATCACTCCGCACGTACTTTGATTTGATCAGATAACGAAAAGTTTGTAGTTTTACATAGTTTCTTTGATATTTGGACAGAGCAGACTTTTAACTACAGACCATGTCACTGACACATGGACAGGACAACGTTATTGAGTTCGTGCTCGTAACAGCCTCTTTATCCTCCGCGGAGGAAGAAAACACGTCCGCATGTTTCACAAACTCGTGTTTTTGGCGCATGCTCTTCTTGAGCTCCTCGGGGCAACGCAGCCCTGCGGAGCGGACTGGAGCGGAGACAGTGGGCGAGGGGTCTGCGGCAACTTTCGGAGGCGGACCGGGGCGGAGCGGAGCTGCATGTAGTGGGATTGGCGCGTCAAGCTCCAGCAGACAGGCCAGGTTCCAGCTTAAAACAGACCCAAATAGTGGCTCTTTACTGGGCAGCAAACTGGCCACTATCAGCCTCTGAGTCTCTGCCCAGGCCTGGTGTTCCTCTCTGGGCCAAGTGCACTGACACTCTGCCTCCTGGAGCCTCTCCTCCACCTCCACAAGACTCCAGGAGAACCTCACACTCTGCCCAGGACAGGTGCTCCTATCTGGGCAGGTAAAGACATACATAAAGTACATACATTTGGGCTTGACTAAACAGTTTCTTTACTTTTGACAGATCATGCCCTCCAGGACAGTGAGGATGAGAACCAGAACATAGAAGTGGAACTGGACACTGAAATGCCAGACGAAACAAATGAAACATCCCAGCCTGTTACAATTAAAACATCCCACCATCCTTCACTGCAAGCGGTCCAAAGACCGTCACGCAAAAGACCGTCACGCACCCCCACTTCAGCTCGCCAAACAGTCCAAAAGAGAACGTGGGACCAAAGAGAGGTCAATGCCGTGGAACAGCACTTGATGCACTTCATAAACTCCTGTCGAGTCCCAGGCAAAGCCGACTGTGAAAGGTGTCTGCGGCTTGAGAAAGACGCGCTCAAACGGAGAGATTGGTTTGCAGTAAAATATTATGTGAACAATCGAATCACAGCTCTTAAAAGAAGAGTTTAATTATTATAATTCAATTTATGTTAATGAAGATTTAGTTTGATTTACTTTTGTGTGTCATTATTTCATAAAAATTAGTTCCAATAACCAGTGTACATGGTTGGGTCTCATAACTATCTATATACCTGAAATATCCCCATAAGTTTTTAATGGAAAAAATGTCTGATTACTGCTAAGGAAATTTAGAGAACCATATCATATTTTTTGGGCTCCGGTAGAACCAGCAGAAAGGGACGTTCCCATAGGGCATGTTCTAGTCATGCGTCCCTACAATATGTTAAAGACACGTGTGTGTGTGTGCGTGTGTGTGTGTGTATGGAGGAATACGTGCATGTGACCCTGAGCCAGCTGCTGCTCGCTCCACTCCAGCAGCAGACTGCACAGTGAGAGCAGAGAACAGGTTAAAAGCATAACATAGTAAATGCATAACATATGAGATAAATAATAATTAACCCAACATTTCCCTCCTGTTTATCACATATTTACTCTAATTTTCTTTTATAACAACTTCTTCCGATTTTCTGTTATCACTTCATAGACAGTATAATATGTTTACACTCAGAGTTCATTTTATTCTCAGAAATCTATTTCTCTGTCTCTAAACAGCATATTGATATCCCCAGTGGGACCCCCGTCATCAGAGTCATCACCAGCCAGTAGGTGCACTGCAGCAGCTCTATCCTCCTTATGAGGCACTATTGCAGTAGTGATGAGGCGATTAAGCTAGGTTCTTATACAGGGGATACAACAGCAACCACACAATGTCAAGATGGCTGCATAAATGGCTATGGAGACTAGTACAGAGGAGACAAGGGATTTGTATTTTCTAAATACACCCATCCAGCAGGTCTACACCAAACTGCTCTTTTAGGCGCTTATTCATTGTTCTCAAGCCCTCAATGGCACGACTCAAGCCACCATCAGAAGCAGTGTTGTTGGGGATGAATTGCAGCACTGGTCAGCAAAAATCGCGCACACGGACCCTTTCTCAACTGTCCAGTGCGATCCGATTTTGGAAGGTCATGAGAGAGGTCGCTGCCAGCTGGTCATGTACTGCCTCAAAGCCTGCTTGTGTATAATTCCAAGTTTCTACACATTGTGGTGAATGTAGTTTATCCTGTCAACATTTTAGAAATATAGCCGCAATTATCGGTATATTTTCAAATCCTGTTGCTATTTGGTCAGCTAATTTGTATTCGTTGGGGACTCCTCTGGGTATGCCAATTGCATCTATATATGTAGGATTGTTATCTCCTAACCATGACATGGATTTCTTGTGTCTAATCCAGTCTTCAGGTACTAAGCTAGTCATCTTTGTTAACACATCAGCTGCAGACATGTTAATTGCATTATAGTCGGGGAGCCAAAGTCTGAAAAGTGCTTTGAAAAGGGAGATACCTGTCACGGCCTGCCGTACTTTTTATTTGTCATTTTTTTGTTAGTTTTGACCCTAAGGGTCAATAATTAGAGGGTCTGCTCGGGCGGAAATATTGTGAAAAAAAAATATGGCTATTTTAATGCAAACATCTTTCATTTTTTGATAAAAAATGTAGAAAAATGAAAAATATCCTGTATTTCTTACTGGATTGGGTTAGCTGTCAATAAATACATTCCTCATGCACAAAACACATGTAGTAATAAAATTCAGTAAAAAAATAAATCTTAAAAAACATTTCTATATTATTTTTATTAATTAAATGCCAAAAAATGTGTTTTTTAAACGTTTTTCACACATTTTCATCTTTACTTTGTTGCCAATAAACTTTTTCTTCAATTTTTGACATTAAGCAATATATCATTCTTTTCAGCAAACAGTAGACTTAATTCACTGAAAAAATTATGAAAATCCAGCCAAAATTGAAGGAACTGTGATGATTTGACTGTTAGTGTGCCATCAACAGGTTCAGAATCCCAATGGAATCCTATGGGCTTCTCCCACAGTAGGAAAGGCTGACAGCATAGCCTAAAAGTCTGTTTAATTTTAACATGACTCTGTTTTTCCAATGGTGTTATGTCACACAAGAAATAAAATACAAACAATTTACTTTATTATATAAATATTATGCAAATTTAGAACTATTAATAGAAAAAGTGTTTAGAGTATGAATGTGCTTGTGAAGTGGGATGATTAGGTTGGTACATGGCAGATACTTCTCACCTCCTGAGAATCCAGCAACAAGGTTGTTTACCAAGTAAACTAAATAAATAATTAATTAAATAATAATATTACATACATGATCTACTTTCATGGCTATGTCTTCAAGTGCAGTTCAGTCCTTGAACATCTGTTGGGTTCTTGGTCACAGACAATGACACACTTCACATCGACTCTTGCACAGGAGCTTTCTCAGGCTCACATGCTTTTCTTGCAGTGGCAGTATTGGCTGAGTTCAGGGGGTTTAGCCTCTTTCAGCATCATGATTAGCATTTACAAGTTACCTCCCAAAATCAGTGGCAGCTGGGTAGATTGGCAGAGTCATATGTGCCGCTTATAAACTCTATAACTTTAGCCTTAGTTACATCTACAGCCTGTCCGTCCATGGGAGTGGATCCATTCTTCACTGTGGTTCTCCTCGAGGTTTTTCCTTGCCGAGAAGGAGGATCTAAGGACAGGGGATGCTCTGGACAATCATTCATTTGCTCTACTAATAATTTGCTTTGACATGCTTGATCAAATGTTTCATTGAATGTGTATTGTTTCATTGAATATGTATTGTTTTATTTTGATTTCCTATTATTCATATTTGCTAAAATTAATAATCTTGGGAAGTCCTCAGAGACTGCTGTTGTTGTGATTTTGGGCTATACAAAAATAAATTGATTTGATTTGATTTGATTTGATTTGGCTTCTATATGTCCAGCTGCTGCAGAGCTCGGAGAAGGTTTAATAAGAAGACATCTTCAGTAGGTGGAAGGACACATGTCTTCTTTAATGCTCACAAACAGTTGGGCTCACAGTGCATCCAGTGTACCACCAAAATCACTTCTGTCATAGAGTGACACCAAGTATGTCCTCGCTGGTGTTATGACCTGTTCTCTAACATCAAGACTTTCCTCAGGATCACCAGACCTGCACAGTGCAGAAGGTCTGTCAGGTGTTTAGTGGTTGTGTAGGCTCTTCTTTTGCCTCTTCTGTACGGATGGCTCTTTGTATCAGATCTTGTAAGTACAGTTTATAGACACTGAGGAGAACAGATGTACTTCCCTGCCAGAGCTTCTGTGATGAAATGAACAGGTAGGAAGATATCCATCCTTTTAACCCACAACTCCAGCAGCCCAATCATGTGAGAGATGTAGTACATGCACACAGGGGCGTAGCACCAAATTCTGTCTGATACGACTTTCAAGTCATAAGACAAGCATTCTCACAGGAATCTACAAGAATCTGCGTGTCTTTGGGCAATTCCAGACCACAGTGGACTGGAGCTGGTGTACAAGGCATTTCACAAGAAACTTGCACGTGTCCCAAACCAAACTCACCTCACAATCACTGTACAGGAGTCTGTTGAACCAAAATGCATCTAAGGTGGGGTAGCTGATTTTCTCACAGCAAACATAATTAAGGTTTTAAATCTGACTTCTTCCTCTCATAAATGCTTTGACAGATGATTAATATCCACATGCAATTATGCTCATTAATCATATTTTTACAAACAACAAAGTGAAACTGGAGAGGACCAGCCAAGCTCAGTCAATCAGAGAGCTGCTTTCAGCTCCTGATGAGAAGTTCTTTATTATTCAGTTCAGTACACAGTGGTCTAATTTTTTCACAAAGTGCTACATTTATCAGACACTTTTTTGGTCATACAGTCTAAAGAATGGAAATTAGCCTTTGGCTTCAAATCAGTGTGTATATTTATGTTCAATATCACGCTCTGTCCTAATCACATACATACATACATAGATCAAAAAAACAGAGGGGTGATAGAAAATTAATGTTTTTAACATTAAGTCATTCTGCACGAACGCCATTTGCACGTCTACATTGTGCATGAACGCCATTTACACGTGCACATTGTGCATGAACACCATTTGCACGTGCACATTGTGCATGAACACCATTTACACGTGCATATTGTGCATGAATGCCATTTACACATGCTTACTGCACACGCCATTACAGAAGCACATGTCCAGCGTTCATTCTGTTTCTTTTCCACCCGCAACAGAATTCTGGCGCACACTAGCACCCTTTCCTCCCACAATTAACAGAATCCATTCAGTAGGCTACATAAAGTCCCACAGAGCCCCTGGTTTGTCCTGTTCTCTCAGTGCAGCTCTCGTGGCACCGGGTGCTACAAGCAGGAGTAGTGCAATTTGTAACTATATGTCTCTTGTCCCGTTGAGGTGCAATCACCTCAATATTCGCGTCTCTCTCATCTTGTTTCTGACATTGATTTCTCGCGCTGCTTTTTGTGGATTAAAGAATGATCTCACAGGGCAGAGGACAGAGCAGCACATCAGCTTTGAGTGACCAAGCCCAACTCACAAAACCAAACTTGAGTCTAAATGACAGCGCTGAGAGAGAGAATGATCGCTTATGTGAGAGGATCATTGCCTATGTTTTTTACTGAGATCTGTCTATTTAATCTAACAAGCATAAAAAGGGGACTGTGTGTTACAATATGACGTTATTGGCTATTGTGAGAACAGAGTGTAAGCAAAGGGGCTGCAGCGAGAGAAGGAAAAACATCAATGAAACTACGCTGGGATCAGCAGAACACTGTGAAATTAAGGATATTAAACACAGTCTTTGCTTTTATTTTGTATTAATTGTAGGAGAGATAAAAAAAAAACAGAGAGAGGGATGGGAGGGGGGTCCCCCTCATCCACCCCCAGCAAATCACACCTTGCATACAAATAAAAGCCATGATCTTAGTCACTTCATCCAGCTACAAGAAACCTGTAAAATGCACTAAAACGTTTCAAAAATTTCAAGAACCCCCTCCCTCACTTGTCTTTGATCCTGTATTTTAAAATATCCGCCACTGCTGAAGTAACTGTGACACTCTTGAACCGCACTGATAAAAGGGTCTGGTAAATTTGCAAAGGGCCACTGCAAATGCTCCCTGTAAATTTCAAAGGTCTATAAATGGATTAAAAAAATCACTAACTCTTGCACTGGGGCCCATCAGCAAAGTTTGTATCCAGAGCTCAGAATTTGGTGCTACGCCCCTGTGTGCATGTGCTACATCTCTCACATTAATGGGCTGCAGGAGTTGTTGGTTAAGAGGATGGATATCTTCATACCTGTTCATTTCATCACAGAAGCTCTGGCAGAGAAGTATGATGTTGCAGCTGCCGATCTTACGTTCATTCTCCTCAGTGCCTATACTGTACTTACGAGATGTGATACAAAGAGCTATCTGTATAGAAGAGGCAAAAGAAGAGCCTACACAACCGCTATTAACCACCTGACAGACCTTCTGCACTGTGCAGGTCTGGTGATCCTGAGGAAAGTCTTGATGTTAGAGAACAGGTCATAACACCAGCGAGGACATACTTGGTGTCACTCTATGACAGAAGTGATTTTGGTGGTACACTGGATGCACTGTGAGCCCAACTGTTTGTGACCATCAAAGAAGACATGTGTCCTTCCATCTACTGAAGATGTCTTCTTATTAAACCTTCTCTGAGCTCTGCATCAGCTGGTCATATACAAGCGACACATATGACTCTGCCTATCCACCCAGCTGCCACTGATTGTGGGAGGTAACATGTAAATGGCAGATTGATGCTAACCATGATGCTGAAAGAGGCTAAACACCTGAACTCAGCCAATACTGCCACTGCAAGAAAAGCATGTGAGCCTGAGAAAACTCCTGTGCAAGAGTCAATGTGAAGTGTGTCATTGTCTGTGACCAAGAACCCAACAGATGTTCAAGGACTGAACTGCACTTGAAGACATAGCCATGAAAGTAGATCATGTATGTAATATTATTATTTAATTAATTATTTAGTTTACTTGGTAAACAACCTTGTTGCTGGATCCTCAGATGGTGAGAAGTATCTGCCATGTACCAACCTAATCATCCCACTTCACAAGCATATTCATACTCTAAACATTTTTTCTATTAATAGTTCTAAATTTGCATAATATTTGTATAATAAAGTAAATTGTTTGTATTTTATTTCTTGTGTGACATATTTCCATTGGAAAAACAGAGTTATGTTCAAATTAAACAGACTTCTAGGCTGTGATGTCAGCCTTTCGTACTGTGAGAGCAGCCCATAGGATTCCATTGGGATTCTGAACCTGTTGATGGCACACTAACAGTCAAATCATCACAGTTCCTTCAATTTTGGCTGGATTTTCATAATTTTTTCAGTGGATTAAGTTTACTGTTTGCTGAAAAGAATGATATATTGCTTAATGTCAAAAATTGAAGAAATAGTTTATTGCCAACAAAGTAAAGATGAAAATGTGTGAAAAACGTTTAAAAACATATTTTTTGGCA
Organism: Mugilogobius chulae; assembly: GCA_038363315.1. Lineage (NCBI taxonomy): Eukaryota > Metazoa > Chordata > Actinopteri > Gobiiformes > Gobiidae > Mugilogobius > Mugilogobius chulae. The sequence continues at coordinate 75,149 of JBBPFD010000122.1, forward strand.
TTTAATTAATAAAAATAATATAGAAATGTTTTTTAAGATTTATTTTTTCACTGAATTTTATTACTACATGTGTTTTGTGCATGAGGAATGTATTTATTGGCGACTAACCCAATCCAGTAAGAGATACAGGATATTTTTCATTTTTCAACATTTTTTATCAAAAAATTCAAGATGTTTACATTAAAATAGCCATAATTTTTTTTCGCGATTTTTCCGCCCGAGCAGACCCTCTAATTATTGACCCTTAGGGTCAAAGCTAACAAAAAAATGACAAATAAAAAGTACGGCAGGCCGTGACAGGTTCCTCTTTTTTTCAGACTTTGGCTCCCCGACTATTAACTTTGATCAAGCCCTGCCCCCCTGGGAAAACTCAATCAAGAAGCTCCCAAAGTCTCCAAGCCTCTCACACCTTGCACTGTCTAGGCTTTGTTTTGTGGAAGAAGGCTCCCAGCTCTCCCGCTGTGCTACCAGCTCCAAGGCAGCCACAGTCATGTGCTAATCTCACCTTTTGTCTCATGTCCCGGCTACACCCCAGATGTGAAACCATTTGATGTGCTTCAAGGTTTGGTGCTGCCCTGGCCCTTGGGGGGTGATGTGGGGGGGGGTGATGGAGATGAGCATGGAGGGACAAGCTGGGCCTGGAGGCTAGACAGGGAGATGGGCCTTTGGAGAGGCCTACAAGGCCTCAGGAATGGACAAAAGAACTTCTACAATGACAACTCTCCAAGGATCTTGATCTTTCAACAAGAATATAAAAATTCCACAACAATATGGCGTCTACGAACATCGACCTTCGTCCGGTGCCTTCTTTCCCACCTGGATCCAATTTGGGGTTTTTTGGCCACCTGAACACATACATTCAGCCTCAACCTCGCCAAGTTCTGAGATGGAGAGCTGCATCCAGGTCTGGAAAGGGTGCCGGCTCTAGAACAGATGTTGTCTTCTTTCTGGTTGTGGTGAGATACTGAGCTACCTGACTTAAAATGTATTTGAGAAAAAAAAAAAAAAGAGAAAAAATTTAAACAAGTGTTTATGCTAAAGCTATTGTAGCATTTCCTAGTGTCTAGCAAATGGACTTGTATGTCTTTTCTCTCCAAACTTAGATAATGAAAAAGAAATAATGAAAGAAAGTAATTAAAGTTAATTTAAAGTACCAATAAGAAAATAAGAGATGACTAAATTACTCAGCCTCTTGTAAAAATATCTAATATGGAGAACAAAGACAGAGATGTGCACGTCCTAAGGCCCATGTCTGGATGTTACAAAAGTAAAACATGGGGTTAAAATGCAGAGAACTTTGGTTTAGGTATTTTTGAAGTTTTTCTATGTTGTTAAAAATAGAAAAAAATGGGGGAATTCTATCAAAAAAGTTGTTACATTAATTTTCCATGCTTCTTTGTCCAAAATTTTAGTTTAAACATTCTGGGGCTTAACAGCACATCAGCGTACCTGCTGGGCAGTTCAGAGGAACTGGCAAGTCTAGGTCTAGGGAGGCCTAGCACATTCTACACTTAAAAATTTGCCAAACCAGAGCTGCTTGAGCTCACCATGAGGACAGTAAACAATTTTTGTATTGCCAAATTTTCTTGAAAGTAATCAATCTCTGAGTACGTTTTGCAAATATAGTTTCTCAAATGCCTGGCGTGACCTCGCCTGCCGCATGCCATAAAAGAACAAAAACAGTCGAGAACGAGGCGGAGAGCAAGAGAACACCCGCGCAGTACCGACAGGTGCCAGCGCCATCACCTCTGCTCTGCCATCAACCCTGCCCTGTCACATTGTGGCTGCTGCTGCACAGACCAATGGAAATGTGACTTTATTCAGAGAATGACGCTGATATACAGCTGAGTGAGTGAACTGTCGCTGTGGAGTGTACTGTCCTAAGGGGCCAGTGCTACGATGTGTTAAAAGAAAACACTGGACTTTGGCCTTGCAAAACAACGCAAGAAGAAGAGATCAATAACGGACTGACGACTTTGCTTCATTTTGCTCTGTCCACTCTAGTGGAACAACAATGCAACGACATGTATAACAAAGAAAGAAAAAGAGCCCTAACCGCAGCCAGCAGGCCATTGGGTCTGAAATGAAAGCCACTGGAAGCTGGCTCAAGCCTACTCAGATGCATCATTTTGGCATCAACATGGGATTCAACAGGTGACGGTCCATCGTGGGAACAGCAGCAGCACCAGCAGATACAGGTCGTATTCTTTACATTTGCAATTACCTCACTTGAGATCAGCCTGACACCAAATAGAAAATGCAAACATTAGGGTTAGCTAGGCTAACCCTTCAGTTGTTCGAAGAAGACATATAAATGACAGCACAACTGCACAGTTCATGGAAATGATTAACTTTGAAAATGTCTCATGTTCTAATGTTGATGATTTGTTATATTCTGTTTCTTCTAATGTTCTGAAGGTCTTAGACACCATCGCACCAATGAAGGTCAGATTGTTAAAAATGAGCAGAAAGTGCGTTGGAGGAATGCTGACTCAGTCAGGGCACAGAAAAGGGTGTGCCGCAGAGCCGAGCGAAAATGGCGCAAGTCAGAACTTCAGGTTCATTATGAAACTTATAAGGGAGAGTTGCACAATTACAACAAAATCTTAGGTAGAACAAGGGAAATGTATTTTTCTAAAATGATAAGAAATGGCAGTAACAACTCACGTGTCCTATTTGAAACTGTAAACAGATTAACAAATCCTCCAGCTCAGTTGCCATCAGAACTAGTTTCTACAGCTAAATGTAATGAGTTTGCAATATTTTTTAATGACAAAGTCCAGGTATTAAAAATGCCATTAACTCTACAACGCAAATAACCTGCCTAAAGCCACTGAGTCACTTACAACTGACTGACTTTGCACCTGTAACTGACGCCACTGTCCAAGAAATCATCACCAGTCTGAGTTCATCTACATGCTGCCTGGATGTTTTACCCACTACATTTCTAAAGTCTGTGCTGAGTAGTTTGTCAGCAACAGTCACTCAAATAGTGAACATGTCGGTTCAATCTGGAATATTCCCAAGTGCTTTAAAAACTGCAGTCATTAAACCTCTCCTGAAGAAGAGCAGTCTTGATGCCACAGTACTGGACAATTACCAACCCATCTCAAATCTGCCATTTTTAGGAAAAGTTCTTGAAAAAGTTGTTTACCAACAGCTTACTGACTTCCTCCTAATAAACAACACATTTGATGTTTTCCAGTCAGGTTTCAGACCCCACCATAGCACAGAAACAGCTCTTATCAAGGTAACTAATGACATCCGCCTGAACACAGACGCTGGCAAAGTCTCTGTCCTAATTCTGTTGGATCTGAGTGCTGCTTTTGACACTGTCGACCATGACATCCTTTTACACAGACTAGAGGACTGGGTGGGCATCTGAGCTCCTTTTACACAGACTAGAGGACTGGGTGGGCATCTGAGCTCCTTTTACACAGACTAGAGGACTGGGAGGGCATCTGAGCTCCTTTTACACAGACTAGAGGACTGGGTGGGCATCTGAGCTCCTTTTACACAGACTAGAGGACCGGGAGGGCATCCGAGCTCGTTATACACAGACTAGAGGACCGGGAGGGCATCTGAGCTCCTTTTACACAGACTAGAGGACCGGGAGGGCATCTGAGCTCCTTTTACACAGACTAGAGGACTGGGAGGGCATCTGAGCTCCTTTTACACAGACTAGAGGACTAGGAGGGCATCTGAGCTCCTTTTACACAGACTAGAGGACTAGGAGGGCATCTGAGCTCCTTTTACACAGACTAGAGGACCGGGAGGGCATCCGAGCTCGTTATACACAGACTAGAGGACCGAGAGGGCATCTGAGCTCCTTTTACACAGACTAGAGGACCGGGAGGGCATCCGAGCTCGTTATACACAGACTAGAGGACTGGGTGGGCATCTGAGCTCCTTTTACACAGACTAGAGGACTAGGAGGGCATCTGAGCTCCTTTTACACAGACTAGAGGACCGGGAGGGCATCTGAGCTCCTTTTACACAGACTAGAGGACTGGGAGGGCATCTGAGCTCCTTTTACACAGACTAGAGGACCGGGAGGGCATCCGAGCTCGTTATACACAGACTAGAGGACCGGGAGGGCATCCGAGCTCGTTATACACAGACTAGAGGACCGGGAGGGCATCCGAGCTCGTTATACACAGACTAGAGGACCGGGAGGGCATCTGAGCTCCTTTTACACAGACTAGAGGACCGGGAGGGCATCTGAGCTCCTTTTACACAGACTAGAGGACCGGGAGGGCATCTGAGCTCGTTATACACAGACTAGAGGACCGGGAGGGCATCTGAGCTCCTTTTACACAGACTAGAGGACTGGGAGGGCATCTGAGCTCCTTTTACACAGACTAGAGGACTGAGTGGGCAAGTGGCTCAAGTCCTATCTAGAAGACAGGAAGTATTTTGTTGAAATTGGAAATTGCGTGTCTGAGCACATGGCCTTGACCTGTGGTGTGCCTCAGGGGTCAATCTTGGGACCCCTTCTGTTCAATCTTTACTTGTTGCCATTAGGTCAGTTAATACGCAATAATAATGTGAGCTATCACAACTATGCAGACGACACTCAGATCTATGTGTCATTAACAGCAGGTGAGTGTGGGCCTGTGGATTCACTCTGTCACTGCATCCAACAGATCAGTGTGTGGATGAAACAGATCAGTGTGACGATGTGTGGATGAAACAGATCAGTGTGTGGATGAAACAGATCAGTGTGTGGATGAAACAGATCAGTGTGTGGATGAAACAGATCAGTGTGAGGATGAAACAGATCAGTGTGTGGATGAAACAGATCAGTGTGTGGATGAAACAGATCAGTGTGTGGATGAAACAGATCAGTGTGTGGATGAAACAGATCAGTGTGTGGATGAAACAGATCAGTGTGTGGATGAAACAGATCAGTGTGTGGATGAAACAGATCAGTGTGTGGATGAAACAGATCAGTGTGTGGATGAAACAGATCAGGTGTGGATGAAACAGATCAGCGTGTGGATGAAACAGATCAGCGTGTGGATGAAACAGATCAGTGTGTGGATGAAACAGATCAGTGTGAGGATGAAACAGATCAGTGTGTGGATGAAACAGATCAGTGTGTGGATGAAACAGATCAGTGTGTGGATGAAACAGATCAGTGTGTGGATGAAACAGATCAGTGTGTGGATGAAACAGATAAGTGTGTGGATGAAACAGATCAGTGTGAGGATGAAACAGATCAGTGTGTGGATGAAACAGATCAGTGTGTGGATGAAACAGATCAGTGTGTGGATGAAACAGATCAGTGTGTGGATGAAACAGATCAGCGTGTGGATGAAACAGATCAGTGTGTGGATGAAACAGATCAGCGTGTGGATGAAACAGATCAGGTCTAGCACCAAAGTACATCAGTGACATGTTAGTGTCTTATGAACCATCTCGGAATCTGAGGACGTCAGGGACCGGCCTCCTGCTGGTGCCTAGAGTCAGGACTAAACATGGACCAGAGTCAGGACTAAACGTGGACCAGAGTCAGGACTAAACTGGACCAGAGTCAGGACTAAACATGGACCAGAGTCAGGACTAAACATGGACCAGAGTCAGACTAAACTGGACCAGAGTCAGGACTAAACATGGACCAGAGTCAGGACTAAACGTGGACCAGAGTCAGGACTAAACGTGGACCAGAGTCAGGACTAAACGTGGACCAGAGTCAGGACTAAACGTGGACCAGAGTCAGGACTAAACGTGGACCAGAGTCAGGACTAAACGTGGACCAGCGTCAGGACTAAACGTGGACCAGAGTCAGGACTAAACGTGGACCAGAGTCAGGACTAAACGTGGACCAGAGTCAGGACTAAACATGGACCAGAGTCAGGACTAAACATGGACCAGAGTCAGGACTAAACATGGACCAGAGTCAGGACTAAACGTGGACCAGAGTCAGGACTAAACATGGACCATAGTCAGGACTAAACATGGACCAGAGTCAGGACTAAACATGGACCAGAGTCAGGACTAAACATGGACCAGAGTCAGGACTAAACGTGGACCAGAGTCAGGACTAAACGTGGACCAGAGTCAGGACTAAACGTGGACCAGAGTCAGGACTAAACGTGGACCAGAGTCAGGACTAAACGTGGACCAGAGTCAGACAAAGACCAGAGTCAGGACTAAACATGGACCAGAGTCAGGACTAAACGTGGACCAGAGTCAGGACTAAACGTGGACCAGAGTCAGGACTAAACATGGACCAGAGTCAGGACTAAACATGGACCAGAGTCAGGACTAAACATGGACCAGAGTCAGGACTAAACATGGACCAGAGTCAGGACTAAACGTGGACCAGAGTCAGGACTAAACGTGGACCAGAGTCAGGACTAAACGTGGACCAGAGTCAGGACTAAACGTGGACCAGAGTCAGGACTAAACGTGGACCAGAGTAAAGGACTAAACGTGGACCAGAGTCAGGACCAGAGTCAGGACTAAACATGGACCAGAGTCAGGACTAAACATGGACCAGAGTCAGGACTAAACATGGACCAGAGTCAGGACTAAACATGGACCAGAGTCAGGACTAAACCTGGACCAGAGTCAGGACTAAACATGGACCAGAGTCAGGACTAAACCTGGACCAGAGTCAGGACTAAACGTGGACCAGAGTCAGGACTAAACATGGACCAAGTCAGGACTAAACGTGGACCAGAGTCAAGACTAAACATGGACCAGAGTCAGGACTAAACGTGGACCAGAGTCAGGACTAAACGTGGACCAGAGTCAGGACTAAACGTGGACCAGAGTCAGGACTAAACGTGGACCAGAGTCAGGACTAAACATGGACCAGAGTCAGGACTAAACATGGACCAGAGTCAGGACTAAACATGGACCAGAGTCAGGACTAAACGTGGACCAGAGTCAGGACTAAACGTGGACCAGAGTCAGGACTAAACGTGGACAGAGTCAGGACTAAACACGGACCAAAGTCTGGACTAAACATGGACCAGGGTCAGGACTAAACATGGACCAGAGTCAGGACTAAACGTGGACCGAAGTCAGGACTAAACATGGACCAGAGTCAGGACTAAACATGGACCAGAGTCAGGACTAAACATGGACCAGAGTCAGGACCAGAGTCAGGACTAAACATGGACCAGAGTCAGGACTAAACGTGGACCAGAGTCAGGACTAAACACGGACCAAAGTCTGGACTAAACATGGACCAGGGTCAGGACTAAACATGGACCAGAGTCAGGACTAAACAGGACCAGAGTCAGGACTAAACATGGACCAGAGTCAGGACTAAACGTGGACCAGAGTCAGGACTAAACGTGGACCAGAGTCAGGACTAAACGTGGACCAGAGTCAGGACTAAACGTGGACCAGAGTCAGGACTAAACGTGGACCAGAGTCAGGACTAAACGTGGACCAGAGTCAGGACTAAACGTGGACCAGAGTCAGGACCAGAGTCAGGACTAAACATGGACCAGAGTCAGGACCAGAGTCAGGACTAAACATGGACCAGAGTCAGGACTAAACATGGACCAGAGTCAGGACTAAACCTGGACCAGAGTCAGGACTAAACGTGGACCAGAGTCAGGACTAAACATGGACCAGAGTCAGGACTAAACGTGGACCAGAGTCAAGGACTAAACATGGACCAGAGTCAGGACTAAACGTGGACCAGAGTCAGGACTAAACGTGGACCAGAGTCAGGACTAAACGATGGACAAAGACCAGAGTCAGGACTAAACATGGACCAGAGTCAGGACTAAACGTGGACCAGAGTCGGACTAAACGTGGACCAGAGTCAGGACTAAACGTGGACCAGAGTCAGGACTAAACATGGACCAGAGTCAGGACTAAACGTGGACCAGAGTCAGGACTAAACATGGACCAGAGTCAGGACTAAACGTGGACCAGAGTCAGGACTAAACATGGACCAGAGTCAGGACTAAACGTGGACCAGAGTCAGGACTAAACGTGGACCAGAGTCAGGACTAAACGTGGACCAGAGTCAGGACTAAACATGGACCAGAGTCAGGACTAAACATGGACCAGAGTCAGATAACATGGACAGAGTCAGGACTAAACGATGGACCAGAGTCAGGACTAAACATGGACCAGAGTCAGGACTAAACGTGGACCAGAGTCAGGACTAAACGTGACCAGAGTCAGGACTAAACGTGGACCAGAGTCAGGACTAAACATGGACCAGAGTCAGGACTAAACATGGGACCAGAGTCAGGACTAAACGTGGACCAAGTCAGGACTAAACTGGACCAGAGTCAGGACTAAACATGGACCAGAGTCAGGACTAAACATGGACCAGAGTCAGGACTAAACATGGACCAGAGTCAGGACTAAAACTATGGACCAGAGTCAGGACTAAACATGGACCAGAGTCAGGACTAAACGTGGACCAGAGTCAGACTAAACATGGACCAGAGTCAGGACTAAACATGGACCAGAGTCAGGACTAAATGACCAGAGTCTAAACAGTGGGACCAGAGTCAGGACTAAACATGGACCAGAGTCAGGACTAAACTGGACCAGAGTC
>JBBPFD010000123.1:0-82846 GCA_038363315.1 Mugilogobius chulae
TATGCCCACAGGCTTGGCTAGAAACCTGCGCTGGCCCCGAAATGCACAGGTACAAAGACCAGGCGGCAGCCTCAAAATAGTTTAGGCTATACATGGCGTATATATATTTCACGGAGAGCGCGTTGGCGACCCGCAGCTGACAGGATGGACGTCCGACTCCGCCAAATTGGAGTAGAGTGGAGGACAGTGGAGCTTGCAGATCGCAGATGTGTGCGTTTGTGTGCGGTAGACAAGAGAGGGAGAAACGGCGCAAAGGCTTTAAAAGAGCGGAGACACGAGGATGAGAAGAGTTGTGTCGCATCGCATCGGCATTAAAGGAATACATGCAACATCAGTGTAAGTACACCAGACCAACGCGGTTAAAACACTTCAACAAACTTTATCAATGACTGCGATGTGAATCGTGGGCGTGACCGTGTAGCGTGGAGTCATTCTCAGGTTCTGCTCAGAGCCTCGTATGATTTTGTACAGAGGTGCGTGCGTTGCTCGTACCTGGAGCAGGCGTTGTCTTTCGGGGCGGACACGAACAGGAGGTTTGTGCTCGCGCAGGCCACATCACAGCTTCAGTCTGCGAGAGCGCCTCTCTTTATTTCTCCCATATGTCTTATTCCAGTCCGTGCGTAAATGCACCGTCTCATTACGTCTGCTTCAAACTCTTTCCTTGTTTACTAAGTTAAGTCTCCGCTAACTGCAGTGCAACACATCCTGCTGCTCTAACAAAATAAAAGCTGTGTACTTCACGGCAGCAGAAAGACACTTATTGTGAAAAAACGCGACAGCAACAGTCTTCCTCTGACCAAACGACAGGATAGTGGACAGGATTCAGCAGCAGGGCAACTTAAAAGGAGCCTACTACTGTAATACTGGCAAGGCAAGGCAAATTTATTTGTATAGCACAATTCATACACAAAGCAATTCAAAGTGCTTTACAAGGCAGGAAAATGCATCAAAATTACAATAATTAAATAATCAGCATAAAATTTACTGTATAAGTTTTATTTATAAAGTCATAATAATGTTAAAGATTCTATTTATGAATAAGCCTAAAATTAGAATCAGAAAATCTTAGTGGTGTTAGTGAACAAAATTCACTAACAACATAGAGATAACAATATTGTAATATAGAATAATAATATTAGTGGCCAGGTCCTATTTGTGAATGAGAAACTGTTCTCACCTGACCTACCTGATCAAATATTTAATGAATAAATAAACAGGTTAATAAAATACATAGTTAAATAATGTAGTGATAAAATGCAGGCAAAGATATGTGTAGGAATAGAATGAATTGGGCTCAAATACAAAATATCTAGAGCAAAATCAAATCTTTTCTTAAAGATTCACTGTGTAACTTTTTCATCAAAAATGTTTTAAACAAATGCAAGTTTTGTCATTATGTTTTTTTGTTAAAGGGCACTGTGTAAAAAAAAATAAAATAAAATAAAGTGATCCCACTTTTGAACACCAGGGGAGCATTTCTAGTGCATTTTGTATAACTACCATGCTGACATCTAGCGCCAATATTCACATTCCGGCCGTAATAACACATTTCAAATAAGTATAAATGCATCACAATTGATGTGGATTGGTTAACAGTAACAGTTAACTATTCATGTTGATTGATATGATTTAAATGTTTGTGGACTATAAGTGATAATTAAAATTCCTCTCAATCTTACACAGTACAGCCCCTTTAAACAATTATTAAATAAATAAGAAAAATCTGTTTGTTTTTTTGTTTTCACTTTAAGTAGACTTTTGTTCAATTAAAGTGTTGCCACAAAATAGTTGTTTGGCCTGTAGGAGGGAATTGTTTTAGGCCTATATGTGTCTATGGGAAAGATGTTCCTTCAGCTGTATATTTTCACAATATGGTATAAAACATAGGCTATCTACCCCCAAATAACTTTAATTTTCTATTTTTGAAATGTGTAGTCAACTTTTCACCTCCAAAAAGTTACACAGTGCACCTTTAAAGTGATAGATTGAGTGTTGTGAGACTCATTCTTTACGAAAAAGTATTTACTGTCCACACATTAAAACTTACTACATGACAGTGCCCAGAGATACCGCTGACAAACAGCTCAGCTGTTGAAATTTAAAAAAATCAGGATGTTCTAAGTCAAAAATACTTGCACTTGTCTGTGCCCAAAAGGTCTTAAAATGCACCAGAATGCAGGAAATAATGTCTGCTTTTTCAAAATCTTCTGGGGGAGGACCCCCAGACCCCCCGCTAAAAAAGTGTCCCCCCCACTTTCAAAAACGTTGTGACGCCCATGGATAGTGTTTGCTTTACATTCTCAGGCTGGTTTGGTGACTGAGGGAAATGAAGACAAACTGGTGATCGCTCTGGAGCCAGAGGCGGCTTCTATTCAATGCAGACAGCTCAATCCTGAAGACTTCATGATACCCTCCTCCTCTAAAGACAAGGGAAAAGTGACTCCTGTGAAGATCAATCTGTGCACTGGGACACAGTACATTGTGGTTGACTGTGGAGGTGAGTGAACATATTGTATGACCTGCTGTTGGAAATACAGCTTAAAACATACATACATCAATAGAAGTTTTGAATTTTTTTTTTTTTTTACATTGTTGATTAGGGGAAAGTGGGGTGAGTTGAGCCAGTTTTTACTTAACATGACTTTAAAGTGAGACCATGAGAGTAATTCTTCAAACTACAACATGAACACAGATTTCAGGATGTGGTGCATCTTTGGAAACAATCATTTTGATTTGAAGTTCAGTATTTAAGAAATATAGCTTTCTGAAAAAAAGTTGTTTTGTGGCACAACTTGCCCCTGGTGCTTTGGGGGAAGTTGTGCTTTTGGAGAGATTGCACTGGGGTAAATTGTGCCATTTATTATGACAGTAAAATAGTATATTTTAATTTCAGAAACAGATATCTTCTGCAGGTTAAACTCATGATGCATTTTCCACTTACATTTTAGATTAAATATAAAGTTATTTAACATTAAAGAGAAAAAAGGCAGAGCACAACATGCACATGTCTGATCAGAATTAAACCCAAACTTGATTGATTGATAAGTCCAATTTCCTTGAATTTTGGTCTTATTTCCTAATTTTTCCATCTGTGTTTGGTGTAAAAAGGAGAATTAGATTGTTTTAGTGATAAAATGACACAATTATCAAAAAATCATATATTTTCAATTATTCATTAATGGGGTGTCAGTGGCACAACTTAACCCAGGCTCTTTGGCACAAATCACCCCAGGCCCACCATTTTGGAAAAAATGCATCATCTCTCAGTTTTGAGCTTACATCATGCCAGCTTTATAGATTCCAATTGTAGCACATGTGTGATATATTACAAACTTGCCAATAATTGCTCAGTTACTACAATCAAAAAACATTGATCATAAAATTTTACTTTGAAGGGCAAAAAATAGTTTTTTGTACAAAAACGCCCTTATTTCTCCTGCAATAAGGCTCCCATCTTTACTGGATGTATTAAATGGATAAGTCTTCAATAATGTATGGTCACAAAACTAATTTCTTCAGTGGGTCTTTAAAAACAGGGGGTGGCACAACTTCCCCACTGGCACAAATCACCCCACTCTCCCCGAAGCTTTTTTATACTGTCTCATGTCATTTTTACATTTATGAACGGTAAGACAATTTAAACACATTTTGTGAAGCAGTGACAGGATATAAACACATATGAACAAATATATAGGATTCTTCATTGACTGTATCCCACAAAGGTTATTAAGCAATGACGCAATCAAAAAACATGGTATGGTATGGTATGATTTTATTTGTACAGGGACAATGCACAATTGACATTAACCATAAAGGAGAGATGCTTGTGCCAGGTTATAGCAGAGAATGCTAATTTCCACCTGTAGTCCCCGGGCAGTTTGTTGTTACAATTTTAAAGAAAACAGATCTAAATGTAGGTGGTTTCTTGACCTTAACATTATATTACAGTATATATAAAATTTACATTTAATTTAATTTAATTACAAACACATAATTTTAGCCCACTACTAAAACTGTTTCAGACTATAAGCCACATTCACACTTTACTCTACTCAGTCACACTTTTACATACATTACATTCATTAATGTGCAAACTTGTCTTTTTAAGAGCCATGTTTGGTCAGACGTGCAAATGTTTTAAACTCAGTACACTTAATAATCTCTGTTGGCATTGCGTTCCATTGACTCATTGAAACAAAGGAAAAGGCCGATCTAGCAAAAGAGGTCTTATGTTTTGGGAGACTACATTCTCCTCTTGAGGTAGAGCGTGTGGCTCCAGTTATTTTATCCGAGCACAGAACCACAAATTGTTGCAATGGAGGTGCAGCTATTCCATGAACAATTTTAAAAAGCAAGCAAACATTTGTGTAAAATATAAGATTTTCTAAGTTTAAGAATTCATATTTAGCAAGAATAGAGCAATGATGATACTGCCTTGGTTTTTTGGCATGAATTTTTAACGCTTGTTTATAAACTGAATCAAGAGGTTTTAAAGCTGTTTTAGAGCCCTGTGACCAACTCGATATGCAGTACATAAAATGTGACAAAATCATTGAGTTTAAATATAGATGGGATGCTTCATAAGTAAGAGATCCTCTTATGCATCTAAAATTTGCCAAATGAAATTTTAAATTATTTCTTAATTTTTTGGCATGTTTTGTAAAGGTTAAAGTTTGATCCAATGTAACTCCTAAATAGGTAAATTCATCAACATTTTTTATTGGCTTGCCATGAATACAAATATTAGAGTAGTTTACTCGTTTAGCCCTATTTGTAAAGAACATCGCTACAGTTTTGTCTGTATTTAACGCAAGGCAGTTTCGACACAGCCAATCAGCAATGTTTTGTAGTTGTTTTGTCAGTTCCTTTGCTACATCACTTTCATTTTTGCCATGAATATACAACACTGTATCATCAGCGTACATGATGACATTGGCGGTGCAGACAGTAGGGAGGTCATTAATATAAATACTAAAAAGCAAAGGCCCCAATATGGAGCCTTGCGGCACTCCCATGTTGTTCTCCATCAGTGGGGAAAGGATGTTTTTAATTTTCACACACTGTTGTCTGCAACTGGGGTACGATCTGATCCACTGAATTGTCTGATTAGAGATATTATAATTTGTCAGCTTGGTCAACAATATATCATGACTGACTGTGTCAAAAGCCTTACGCAAGTCGAGGAAAACCGCTCCTACGACACCACCTTGATCTAGTTTTTCTTTGATTTCTTCAATGAAGTAGCAGCAGGCAGTTTCGGTTGTAACTTCTTGTTTGTCCCCTGATTTATGGATTGGTGTAATTATACCAATTTTTAGTGCTGCTGGAACAACATTGTCCCTTATTGATTGGTTAACTATTTTAGAAATAGCCAACTTTAAGGGGTCCTTGTATGTTTTTAGAAATACACTGTCCATCCCATAAAATCTTTAGCTTTACTTGTATTTAATTTTTCAATCATTCTACCTACCATTCCTTCATTGACTGGTGTCAGACTAAATGAATCATTAGTTAAGGAGGAGTTACATATACTCAATTTTGTAAAAGATTGTGTTAGTTTTTGAACGGAGCTAATAAAATATTCATTAAAATTCATGGCAATAACTGCATTTTCTTTTTCGATTCTACCATTTATTCTAAGTTGATGTCCTCATATGTATTCTTACGTTTACCAAGTAGTTTTCAACATTTTTCCATAAAAGTTTACTATTCCCTCTTGCTTCCTTTATCAAATTGAGAAAATAATTAGCTTTTGACTTTTCTAATCAAAGATGTTACCTTGTTTCTTAAACCTTTTAGATTAAATGATCAGTTGATAGCCCAGATTTATAATTTTTTTAATGAGGCATCCCTTTTTTCATTAAAGTCCAAATTTCACCAGTAAACCATGGCAAGTTCCTTTTATTTTGTTTTCTTTTTTTGTTTTTGTAAATTGAGTAAAATATTTTGAAGTGTTAAGGTTAAATCAGTGCATGTTTGCTTGTTCGCAGATTTATTTTTAATTATGTCATTCCATTTTGTATCCTGATTTCATTTTCTACAAGCTGGAGATTCTTTGGAGGAATAAAAGATATAGTATGATTATTTTGTCTTCCTGTAGCTTAAATCTATCCTTTTTTAATTTTCTTACTGCAAGTATGAGATTATGATCAGATAATCCTGTGATTAGTTGTAGGTTTTTGCTATTCTTTCAGTTTATTTGTGAAAATTAAGTCAATTAATGTTTGAGAAGTTTTTGTTATTCGAGTAGGCTTATTTATCATTTGAGTCATTTGGAAGGTTTTTATGATGTCATTTAGCTTTTTCCGACGGTTTTATCCAACCAGTTTAAGTTTAGGTCCCCCATTAAAATACTTCTTTCCCTTGTAGCTTTTTAAGAGCTTGATGTAGCTCAGGAAAGAACTCATTGGAGGTATTTGGGGGGCGAGAGCCCCAGTAATATGAATGACATTTCAGAGGAGAGCGTGATGGTTACACCTACACATTCCATTGTGTTTTCACCTAGGTCTTCTCTTCACATTGGATATTTTCTTTAACATATATCAGAATCCCTCCCCCCTTTCCAGTTTTTCTATCTCGTCTAAAACCTTATAACCAGGGACCATAAACACTGACATTGGCGTATGGAAGTTAACCAAGTCTCGCTCAGACATAAATAATCCAGATTTGAATCAGTCAATAAGTGTTCAATTTGCTCAGTCTTTGATATAATACTTCGAATATTTAAATGTCCCCCGAAGATCCCTTGGGCTTTGTGCTTGGGTTCCATAGCACGCTTGCATGGTTAACAGTTTGGAAAAGTCTCATCTGTTTTTGTTTTGAAGCAACGAGAGTTTGTAGCGCGTTTGGTTTAACCGCGGAAGTCGTGTGAATCTGCAGGTTTGAAGATAGTTTGTCGCAGTATTTTCATTTTTTCCGGAGAGTGGAGTGTTGAGAGTTGCCACTGGTGTATTAAGAGTAGCGTTTACCTGTAGCAGATGTTGCGACGCCACAGGTAACTCCACAGGTCCAGGATTTAACTGTACGTCTCCACATAGCAAAAGTATGATGCAGAATAGGGTCTCCCTTCGCCGCACAAGCAGCTCTCGTGTCGCTACCGGTGCTTTTCCTCCGCACTCAGTCTTCGGTGTCGTTGCTTTCCCTTCGTCCAGCACATGTGTGGCATGGTGGGGTTAAATAAATTGTTTTTAAATAAATTTAAGAAAGATGAATACATACATTGATTGAACTTAACTTTAGCTGTAAATAAAATAAAACTAAACAAAAACCAACAACGCCAGCCCAGGAATTTCACCTGGACAATAAAATAAAATAAGGTTAACACAGGTTCGTTTTACATTGAGAGGCATGTTCAGTTGAGTTCACAGATGATTTTATTTTCTTTATCTGAGATTTAGATTTACTTCAGTTTAATGTTCACATTTCAGTACGTTTCAGTTCCTTTATCAGGTTCATTTACCAGTCCATAGCTTTTACCAGTCCATAAGACCTCTCCTGCCCACGGGAGGCAGCACCAGGACGGGAGGCAGACACAGATAGACATAGACAGCAGTGTTAATGTTACGTCAGTAGAAGAGCGGGAGTTGCAAATTGGTTGTACACAGCTGCCACGGAAAGGGGCCAGCGCCGCTGTAAGAACCTATATGGATGAAAATATTGTTAAGCTAAACATCACTAATAAAGAACAGCTCGACGCCAGGCAGAGACGTACCGCTGATGCTTATAGCCAGACCCCAGAGCGAGCCACTTCACTCCAACTAGACCCAGCACCAGCTGCACCGAGGACTCCAGCTGGGGACATCTGACAACCTTACAGCTAGCTACAGGGAGGACTCCAGCACCGAGAGTTGAACACGAGCTGGGGCGCTATGAGAGCCGCAACAAGACATGTAGCGTGGGCCCTGCCTCACAACGACGCTGTACGGATACACAGTAATTTGTTTTAGCTACAAGATACGAGTAAAGTATACATTTTAAAGATATTAGACTTTGTTTACCTGGCCCCCACGAGACAACCGACGCGAACCCAAAGACACAGGAAGCGGAAGCAAGAGGACGCAAAAGCTGCTGGACTCGCCTTTTATAGAGGTGTGCGCCCTCTGCCGGCCTAAAGGCGCACATCACTACACATGGTTGAAAATGACAAATTGGCACCAGGAATCCAGCAATACGGCACGCAACGGTTTTCCTGCTATACACTCCTCCGAAAGTGAGCAAAGTAGAGCCGAAGGTTGCCGAGTACAGCCAGCTGCGAGTTCCCGTGCAGCCACAGACCAGATTCCAAACAGCTGCATGGCGACAAGTGTCAGTACATACAGAGCCGTAATTAATAAATGTTGCGAATCTTAGGCTTGGCTTTGTTGTTGATTAACTGCCATGGTCGCGTTATCCAGAGGTTAGAGAAATCGGGCGTTTCCTGGATGGTTTAAGGAAGGCAAGGACAGCACCTGCCAAGTCGCTACAACCTGCCGCCGCCATGATGATCGGCCCACAGCTTAACAGAGAAGTTAGAATCAAAATAAAGGAATGAGCACTGATGTTCAACTTCGATGATACTGTCCAGATACTCCCTGAAGAGATCAGTTAAAGTGCCCATGACAGGTTGAACGACTCATTTCACAAAGATGTAGCTAAGATCATTATATTTAAGATTTTACTAAACATTTTTTAAATTTCATTCCAGTTTGGCCATTTTTTAGCATTAAAAGTTTACTTCCTGTTATAAATGATGACATCACGCTAGGTAGTTGCCTGGCAACCGTGTAATAAATTAGGCTAAAACTCTACTAATGTAATAGGCTTTTTTAACTTGAGCCATGAAAGTACGCTAGAACTCACTTGTTTTGCTAAATGTGTGTTTACAAAGCCATAAAAATAAGTTTCTTGTGAGAAAATTTAAAATGTCCTTGTCTCCCTAGCGTGATGTCATCACTTCAAAACTCTGCTCTACTTCCTGGTATTTTCAACATATTTTCACATTTTTTCTTCACAAACTTGTTCTTGATTAGCGTAAAACTATAATTTATTATTACAACAGATATTAATCTACCAAATTAAATAAAAAATAGAAAAACGTAAAAACTGTCATACGCACTAAACAGTCTAATGGTAGTAGGAAAGAGGGTTTTTTCAGGGTTGAAGGGATTACACTTGATCATCCTTATGGAAATCTAATGCAGGAGAATGTCCAGCAGGTATTGACAAGAACCAAAGTCTGGAAGGCTACCGGACATGATGGCATGTCCTTAAATTGGGCTCTTTTACAATTATAAATGACCAGGTCTGTAACGAATCACCTCATAAGTGAAGTATTGACACATGTTGCTTACAATACGCTACATCGATAGACTTTCTACTAGTTTGCCTCAATCCAGGCAACACATCGCTGCAACTCGAATCTAACCAATCTAAACTCAAATACATGGCTATAAATATATGGTGAAACGTAAACCATACAGACAAATGACATTCTTTGTGGTTTATTTTTCACATTAAAATTTAATCAAATGCCTGTTTAGTAAGCTTTTTGCCACCGTGTCATCATCAAGCATCTGAAGTCGGCACCTGTCAACAGTTGGTTTAATTCATGTCATTCATGACACTTATCAGCGCTTTGAAATGTTAGGCGATCAAATCATCTGTAAAAGATCGATTGGGTGTCCTGGGTCGCGGCCATTTCATTTTTGATTTGAAATAGAAAATTCAAAATTGGAAAACTGTTTTCCAATTTAAAAAATCGGGACATATTCGTTTTTTAAAAGTATATTAATAAAACGAAAATCGGAAAATGAAAAAAAAAAACGAAAAACGGCCATTATTTGATTTTGGATTTCGAATTTGGCAAGCTCCAGGAAATTGTACCGAGGCTTGGTCTCTCTTTCCCGGGAAAAGAGTGCTGTGATCCGGTACGGAAGAGAGCCAATCTACAGACCGTGCTCCGGGTAAAGAGCCCGATGTTTGAGCTCTCACTTCCCCGGAAAAGGAGCGTTGTGACTGGAGAGGAGCAGAGTGCCATCTACCGCACCGAGCTCCGGGGAATGAGCCTGAGGAAAAGTTTATCGCTGCCTCTATGGTCCGCGTATGCAGATCCCATCCCCGTCTGGAAGTGTTTAACCACTTCCAGACGGGGATGGTTGCGCGGGGGTTGTCCTCGCGCAACCAAAGCGTGCGCTGCATGCGGCTTCACAAACGGGTGAAGACTATAATGCTCCACACCGAACGCTGGAGATCAGACACTGTGCCAAGCGCACAGCCAAGACACACAAATTGAGGCACAACCTTTGGCACACTCTCCAACAGTCAGTTTTAGCCACACACGTGGAAGTCTTTTTCTGCGTGTGAGTGTGTGTAGACAGCGAGCAAACCTGTTGGTGTGTGCGTACTGCGTAAACTGACAGTGTGTCCACGGGCTCATGGTGTCCCGTCACCTGTCTGTGGACACGGTCAAGCAAACACTTTCCCTGTAACAATGCTTGTTAAATTGTTTTGCCAAAAACCGAATAGAGAAAACACAGACCACGCCCATAGATAGTCATGCCCGGACCATGTTCCTCCCTCCCTCTGCTAACTCCGCCGCTGCATCCTGCCGCTCTCCCCCGCCTCCACACACTGATGCTGGGGAACTTCAGCGCACACATCGGTGGTTTTTACCTCCGTAAACACCCTCCTCCTCTTCCCAGAACCTACACATACTGTATATCCTTGCCTCATGTCCTACTACTACGTGTTTTGTAACAGGAAAAGTTTGTTTTAGGACAGTCTGCGCTGTCGTTGGTCAAGCCAAGCAGATCGCTCAAAACGGCTGCCGCAGGATTACGGCAGCTTCATCCATTCTCACTCTCGCTCTCATCGTCTGAGGTAAGCTCTTCTTCCTCAGAACCTGAATGTGCCATTATCAGGCTCAAAGCCTCCGCTCTAGGAACATTATCGCCAGATTCACATCGCAGAAAGTCAAACCAGCGCTGCCTTCGCCTCCCTCACTGCTCACTTACAAAGCAGCGTCTTTTGACACGCCCTCTTTGTTTTTTGTCCATAGAAACCTATGGTCATTCATCTAGTGGAAGCATGTAGAAACAGTGTTTTTCATTTTGACAAGAGAACCAAACAACAGAAAGTAACACCACAGCTCACATAACTGCTGAGAAATTATCTATATTCATCCAATATTTAGTTCTAAAGCTGAATGAGCAGATGACAACCTTTCGGAGCCAATTTTACTCAAACAGATGAAATTTTTGTTACATTTCCAGCTTTACTGAGTCCTCTTCTCTGGTCTTCTGAAGTGACAGTGTTGTCTTAACTCTGACACTTTGTCTGTCACTCACACGGGGTCTGTTCATGTGAGAGAAGTTGTGGACAGATTTATAAAAACAACAGCAGTGTGTTTGTTTTGGATGAAGCTGAAGCCGCTGTTGGAGCAGAGAAGCAGGGTGTCTTCTTTACTGTTTGTGTAACTTGAAGGCAGAGACACAAGGCAGATGTGTCTCTACTGCGCTGGTTCCATTGGTAAAAGTGTGAACAGAACTGGGAAAGTTTAGAGAAAGAGATAATGTTGAAACTTTGGTTCCCAATTGAGCTGAATCTGGTTCAGTTTGTATTGTGAATGCGTCTTAAGTCATCATACTGAATCGAAATATCATTTATTACAGCTATATCGTTCCAAATCACATTGTTCATAAAAAAAAAAAGCCCTAAATTGTTTTGTAATTGTATGTCCTGGTTCATATTGATATACAGTACAGTGCCTTGCGAGGTATTCACACCCCTTGAACTTTTCTACATTTTCTCTATTATGACCTAAAAATCAAACATATTTCACTGAAACTTTGTGTGAAAGACCAACACTAAGTTGCACACAACTGTGAAGTGGAAGGACAGTCATACATGATCTATTTTATTTTTTTTGCAAATAAAAGCTGAAAAGTAGGCCTGCAAAAGTATTCATACCTCTGAGTCAATATTTTCTGGAACCGCCTTTTGCTGCAATTACAGCTCCAAGTCTCTTTGGGTATGTTTCTACCAGCTTTTCCCATCTTGAGACTGACATTTGTGCCCATTCTTCTTTGTATAATAGCTCCAGCTCAGTCAGATTAGATGGAGTGTGTTTGTGAACAGCAGTTTTCAGATCTTGCACAGATTCTCGATTGGATTTAGCTCTGGGCTTTGTCTGACCATTCTAAGACATGAATATGTTTGTTTTAAACCATTCCAATGTAGCCTTGCTTTATGTTTGGGGTCGTTGTCCTGTTGAAAGATAAACCTCCGCCCCAGTCTCAAGTGTTTTCAGACTCCAATAAGTTTTCTTCCAATATTGCCCTGTATTTGGCTCCATCCATCTTTCCAACAACTCTGACCATATTCCCTGTCCTGCTGAAGAAAAGCATGTGCAGAAATAATGCTGGCACTTGTATTTTTGATTGTGTGGATGGTGCATCAGAGTCATGAGCAGTGTTAGGTTTCTGCCACACATAGCGTTTTGCATTTTGGCCAAAGTTCAATTTGGTCTCATCTGACCAGAGCACCTTCCTCCACATGGTTACTGTGTCCCCACATGGCTTTTGGCAAAGTGAAAACATGATTTCTTATGGCTTTCTTTCAGCAATGGCTTTCTTCCATAAAGGCCAGATTTGTGTAGTGCAGAACTAAAAGTTGTACCTTTGACAGATTCTCTAACCTGAGCTGTAGATCTTTGCAGTTCCTCCAGAGTCACCATGGGCCTCTTGGCTACATCTCTGACCAGTTGTCTCCTTGTTCAGACTGTAAGTTTAAGTGTACGGCCTGGTCTTGGTAGATTTGTTCAAACTGTAAGTTTAAGTGTACGGCCTGGTCTTGTAGATTTGTTCAGACTGTAAGTTTAAGTGTACGGCCTGGTCTTGGTAGATTTGTTCAGACTGTAAGTTTAAGTGTACGGCCTGGTCTTGGTAGATTTGCAGTTGTGCCATACTCCTTCCATTTATGGATGATGGTGTAAACAGTGCTCTGTGAGATGTTTAGAGCCTTGGAAATCTTTTATAACCTAATCCTGCTTTTTACTTCTCCACAGCTTTATCCCTGACCTGTGTGGTGTGTTCTTTGGTCTTCATGGTGCTGACTGCTCCCCAATACTCTCAAACAAACCTCTGAGGTTTTTACAGAAC
Organism: Mugilogobius chulae; assembly: GCA_038363315.1. Lineage (NCBI taxonomy): Eukaryota > Metazoa > Chordata > Actinopteri > Gobiiformes > Gobiidae > Mugilogobius > Mugilogobius chulae. The sequence continues at coordinate 13,137 of JBBPFD010000123.1, forward strand.
AGCTGCATTTATACTGAGAGTAGATTACACACAGGTGGACTCTATTTATTTGGTAGGTCAACATTGAACCTTCGAAAGCCTCTAAAAGTAATGTGTTGCACTCAGAAGAAAAGGGGTGTGAATACTTTTGCAGGCCTACTTTTCAGCTTTTTATTTGTAAAAAATAAATAGATCATGTATGACTGTCCTTCCACTTCACAGTTGTGTGCACTTAGTGTTGGTCTTTCACACAAAGTTTCAGTGAAATATGTTTGATTTTTGTGGTCATAATAAGAGAAATGTAGAAAAGTTCAAGAGGTGTGAATACTTTCGCAAGGCACTGTATGTATCATATTGATATAAGACCGAATTGTTAGACCACTGTAAATGACCCAAGTTTCAACTTCTACCCTTAGGACAGAGGTGTTACTGCTTTAGCATGAAGTCAATGCACCTTAAAGTTGGGGGTAGCTAACTTTTAATTATAAATGACTAAACTTTGTGTTTTCCACTAAAAAATCTGTGAAATTGCAGCACTTTGTGAAAAAAAATGAGACCACAGTGTACTGTCTGAACTGAATAGTAAAGTTAGTTTTCATCAGGAGCTGAATGCAGTGATCTGATTGGCTGTGCTTGAGTGGTTCTCTCCAGTTTCACTTTGCTGTTTGTAAAGAGAAGTTTTTAATCAAAATTGCAACCCAAAAGGACTACATGTGGATAATAACCATGTGTCCAGAGATTTAGAAGAGGAAAAAGTCAGATTTAAAACCTAAATAGTGTTTGCTGTGTGAAAATCAGCTACTCCAGCTTTAATACCAAGTTTACCAAGTTCATTCTTTTTCTATTATTTATTTTATTTATTTTTTTATGTGCACTCTTTTTTTCCAGTGCTGTTTCAAAAGGCAAATAATCAAACTTAACCTGGTTAACTTTATGAAATATCCATGTGGTTTGTGTCTTGTTTCAGGAGGAACCATCGACATAGCGGTACACGAGGTTCTTGAAGGAGGAGCTCTCAAAGAACTGCACAGAGCCTCAGGAAACGACAGAGGAGGACGAAGAGTGGACAGAAGGTTTACAAAGTGTATGAGAGAGTTCTTCTGTGACGGTCTGTGGGAGGACTACGAACGAGAACATCCAGAGGAGTTTCAGAAGTTCATGGATGATTTTATCTGTTTCCGTCAAGCCGACCTCTCTCGTGTGAGGAAGCTAAAGTTTTATGATAACCTTATGAGCATGCTTAGTAAAAAAAACACAAAAACGAGGTTTTGTTAGACCAATGAAAGGCATAACTTTACAATGGAACAACCAAATGTTAAACAACCAAATGTTAAACAACCAAATGCACAACTAGAGGACAAACTTGAAATCTCTGAGAGCAAAATGGAGTCTTTCTACTGCGAGACTCTGGTCCATGTCGCTGACAGTCTGTGTGAAATCTTGAGCAAACATAGAGGCATTAAATACATTCTGTTAGTGGGAGGTTTATCCTCCAGTCACATTCTGCGCCGATGCATTTATGAAGAGTTTGGTGATCAGGCTAAAGTTCTGTGTCCTAAAACCCACAAGAGGCCATTCTAAGGGGAGCTGTGATGTTTGGACGAGACCAGTCGGTCATCAGATCTCGAAAATGTAGGTTCACTTATGGGGTTAAGGTTAGTGAACCATTTGATTCATCTGTACACAAGCCAGAAATAAGTACACGAACAAAGAGGGGGATTGGTGTGATGATCTTTTCTCCAAACTGGTAGAAATTGATGAAGATGTGGAATGGAATAATACTAAACAGTACATGTTTTCCCCAGTACTAAGTGATCAAAAGAAGATGAGATTTCAGATTTATCGAACAGAAAGAAAATCTGTTAAGTATGTAGATGATTGGGGAGTGGATGGTCTGGTTGCAGACTGTGTGGTTGATTCGCCAGACACTGCAAAAGGAATGAATCGTCAAGCAAAGCTTGAAGTCCATTTTGGCTCCCATGAAACAAAAGCTAAAGCCACTGACATTGAGTCAGGCTCTTCAGTCAATTTGGCCTTCACACATTAGTTTTCAGAGGATGATTAAGTGGGCATATTGTCAAAGCCTACACTATGGGAGGGGAGAATGCCACTGTGAGCGCTACACTCGCGACAAGGTGTGTGATTCAACATGGCAGCGTGCTGCTATGAAAAAAAAAACAAAAAACTGCATCATCCGCTCAAAAAACTTGATTACAACTCTGACCTGGACCATCTGGAAGATTACATTGACAAATATTATGATAAACTCTGCATAATGGGACACTCGGAAATCTAAAAAAACATGCACTACGGACTCTGCTTCTGAATCATCATCATCTTCATCATCTACTCCAGTCAAATCAGGCTGTTGCTTCGATATCCTTCTCTCTACTAATGAACGTTTATCCACCCTGGACGCTAGATTGTCACTCACTGAAGCACATCACAAAAAATTCCCAAATCTCTGCCACAGCTTGGAATACAGTCAACAACAAGTCGATTCACTCACAGCAGAAAACCAATCACTAAAAGTTTTCGTGGACTCACTCACCGCAACGCTTTCCTCCATCACATGTCAACTTACCGCCGAAAGCAAAGCCATGCAAGAAACCATCCTGGACTTACAATCAGCAGCATAAGAGAGAATATGATATTCCTGAATCATCCACTTCGACCTCGAAAAAGCAGCAAAGGACTTTATGGTTAACCAACTCAAACTTACTCCACAGACTGTTGAACACATCACGTTTCACCGTGTGCACCGTTTTGGACAAAAACCTCTAACCGCTGGTGGGAACTGGTTCAACGACAGGGCAAGCAATTAAAAGGTACTAATTTCGGACTTAATGACCAGTTCCCACAAGAAATCATCTGGAAATCCTCTTCCCCATCCGCAAAACCATGATCACACAAGGCAAAAAGGCAGTCATGACAGCTTTCTCTTTCTTATCTCTGTCTCCTAATCAATTTGCATTATCACATAAACTTCTGCACCATGCACCCACTCTGTACATAAATTGCACCTGTTTTACATGTTTTGTGGTTAGTTTTGTATATATATTTGTGTTGGTCCTTTGCTGTTTGCTAATGTCTGTGCAAGATTCACACACACAGTCACACACACACACAAACTGCTGCCTATGCAAGACACGCACATCACCTGAGTAATTTTGAAACACCTACCATAAGTCAGTGCAGCTAAAATTCATAACCTGGAACATTCATGGAGTTGGCTCACAGACAAAAAAGTCAAAGTACTAAATTATCTCAAAAAGGTAGGTAGGTAGTTTTTTTTGCCATTTGTAGATAAAAACCACTATGGAAAAGATTGTGCAAAAGAAGCTCAGTGCTCATAAACATAACAATCAGACAGTAGTAAAGTATTTAAAAGTAATTAGTTACTCATTACTTTTTCAAAATGTAATTAGTTACACTACTTAGTTACTGCCTCAAGAAAGTAACTTAGTTACATTACTTTTAGTGTATTGTTGCAAGCATCGATAAAAAAAAAAGGGATTTAAAATTGTATTATTGGCATTTAAACAAAGGCAAATAACAAATGAGCTGCTTAAATAAGCTAATATAAAGTAAAAATAAACTATAGATATGATTCTGTTTCTGTTCCAGCTGCTGATCTGTGTCTCTGAGCCGTTTTATCTCACACAATAAGTCACTTTTGTAGTTTTTTTAACCTAAAAGTAACTAAGAGTATTTTGTTAGTAACTGTAATTTATAAAGTATAAATTAAAGTAAAGTATTTTCACTACTATTTACACTACTAGTTACTCAAAAATGTAATCTAATTACAGTAACTAAGTTACACCCAACACTGGCAACAGAATTGATTATAAACTACTATTGCTTGTTTTTAAATGTTTAAATGATTTGGCTCCATCCTACCTTAGTGAGTTGCTCTGTTCTTTTTGTCAGAAGAAGAGAGATGAGGTTCACAAAACTGCATCTTCTAAATGTTCCCAGAGCACGCCTGAAAACTAGAGGCGATAGAGCGTTCTCTGTGGCAGCTCCCAAGCTGTGGAACAGTTTGCCACTTCACATAAAAATGGCTCCATCTTTGGATGTTTTTAAGTCTTTATTAAAGACTTACTATTTTGCACTAGCGTTTAATGAGTAGAAGTTGAGCTGCTTTTTGCAACAAATGTATTGAATTTCTGATTGTTTTTTTATTGTTTTATTTTTTTATACTGTTGTATTTTACGTAAAGCACTTTGGGCACCTGCAGCTGGACAATCATTAATTTGCTCTACTAATAATCTGCTTTGACATGCTTGATCAATTGTTTCATTGAATATGTATTGTTTTATTTTTATTTCCAACTATTCATATTTGCTAAAATTAATAATCTTGGGAAGTCCTCAGAGACGACTGTTGTTGTGATTTTGGGCTATACAAAAATAAATTGATTTGATTTGATTTGTTGTAAATGTGTTATATAAATAAAGTTGACCTTGAACTAATAAAAATAAAGTGTAAGGTGCCTAATTTAACATGCATTGTTCACACTGGTAACAGCTTGTGGAAAGAAGCCCTTAGCCTGACCTGCAGACCTGCATTTAACAGAGTGATACGTCCGACCTGATGGAAGCCGCTCAAACATTGGTCTTGGAAATGGTTGGAGAATAAAACACCCACTCAACAGAGAATACACTTTTTACTCAACCACAAAACTTATCCCCGGATTGACTTATTTATAGCCAGTAACTCAATAATACCTAATATCACAGAAACTAAATTATTAGCGACCACTCACCAGTAACACTCACATGGAGCCAACCTGCAATACAGACACACTCCAGTAGATGGTATTTTAACACATCTCTTTTGAAGGATCCCGAATTTGACAGTTTTTTCAAGAGAGAGTGGACATCCATCCTAGAAAACACTCCAAAGACTCCGCCTGAGCTTAACCAGGATCAAATCAACTCTCTAGAAACACCAATAATTGAAAAAAAAACTTAACTCTGCACTGAATCAAATGCCAAACAATACAGCACCAGGAAATAAAAATATAGGCAAATTTCCAACCCACATGATCACATTTAACTTAGCCCTAAACCCACACTCAGACCACACTCACATCTAATTACGTCCCATCTCACTCATAAACGTAGACATAGACATAAAAATCATCAGTAAGACATAATCCCATAGAATTGAAAAAAAAACATACCACACATTATCCACCCTGATCAGACCGGTTTCATTAAAGGTAGACATGCATCCAACAATACACGCAGACTATACAATTTAATACACATCCGTACAACAAAAAGACACACTCATAGCCACCTTAGATGCAGAAAAAGCTTTTGACAGGGTCAACTGGACATTTTTATTCACCGCACTTAAAAAATTTGGCTTTGGAGAATCATTAATTAATTGAATACAAATTCTATACACATCACCATCCGCCACAGTCACTACCAACGGACTAACATCACAAAGATTCACACTGCACAGGGGGACTAGGCAAGGATGTCCACTCTATCCATCTTTATTCACCATTTTCATCGAACCCCTAGCAGCAGCAATCCGTCAGAACTCGTTAATTAAAGGTATTGAAACACCACAACCTCATAAGATTTCCCTCTATGCTGACGATATCTTACCTTTTATACAAGAACCTCAATCAACTGTGCAAGAAATAATTAAAACAATCCAGTCATTCGTCAAAATCTCAGATTATGCAATAAATCATCAATTCAATTCAATTTATTTTTGTATAGACCAGAATCACAACATCAGTCATAAAGTGCAGGACTCGAGGCGGGGAGGGACCAGGTCCTGAAAACCAGGGGGCCTCCACACTGGAACATCCTAGGACAGACACACTCCCAAGTGGGAGTGGGACATGGGACACCAAATGGAATGTGGCATCTCACCAATCACCCATACCCACATAGGACACATTACATACTTAGGTGTTAGGATTTCCTCCAGGCTGTCAGAGTTGATTAGAATATATTTACAAATGGACCCATCCCACTAACCCCGAGAGTATCTGGTTAGAAATAAAACAATCATTATGCAAATCAAATCAATTTATTTTTGTATAGCCCAAAACATGAATAGTAGGAAATAAAAATAAAACATTACACATTCAGTGGAAGAATTCAGAAGCAGATTGATCAAGAATGTCAAAGCAGATTATTAGTAGTAAAAATGATTAAGTCCGTAGCATCCCCTGTCCTCAGACTTTGTTGTGCCGTGGCAGGAGAGTTTGGACTCTGCGTCTGTTCTTCTGCTGGATCATTGTGCTGCAGATTCTTTTGGGCCATAAATGTGAGTGAGACTTGTCATCAGAGTGAGCGCTCTTCACGCTCTGCTCCACACATGATCTTTGACTTTGTTCCATGTGTGAGTGAAAGTGTGAGTGTGTGACTGTGGATGTGCTGCTGTGTGGCCCTCACGGTAAGTACGTCTCTTTATTAACACCTTATTAAGGCTTTAGTAACACCTCCTACACATGTTTTTTGACACTCTTGTTCATTCTCTCTCCATTTTTGTCCATCGTTGTTCGTTCTAAAAGACAGAGCTTCAGTTTTCCAGAACTACATTAAGTTTTACAATCCAGACAGTAAAATGTTCTTGTCAAAAGCAGGTTTTACATCCAAACTCTCACGTGTGTGTCGCTGTTCTCATGTGTTTTCTCATTTATTAGACTTTACAGAAACTTTAGTTCTGATTCAGACACAAAGTCACTAAAGCTTCACTTCAGTCAGTTATTTACATTCACACTTCACACAAAACTATTTATATCTGGACGAGTTTTTGTTTTACCTGACAGAAAACAAGATGAAAAATACACGTTTACTGTAAATATATTTTATATCCAGATATTTACAATTTGCTGAAGAGAGTTGAGAAACAGAAACACACAATGTCACACAATTACATTAGAAATATATTAAGTTTATTTTTGTCCTACAGTCTGTGTTTTCTGCTCATGTGATTTTAGATTTTGCTGTGATGTGTGAGTTTGCAGATAAAAACAAAAGTCCTTTATCGTGTGTGAACGGGTGAGAAAGAGTCTGAAAACTGTTTGAATGAATGTAAAATGTGGCAAATGTTCTGTTTATCTCAACGTTTGTTCAGATAAACATTGGTTTTACTCTCCTGAGCTGCAGAAGAAACACATGTTCAGAATGACGAAGCACAATCTGAGCAGAAAAGTCTGTGTCAGAGTGATCAAGTCAAACGCAGAACAACAGACTGGGAACTGGATTAACCGGGTTACACTGGGACAAAACTTTCTTTAAAAAAAACCAGGAAATTCTACTGGCAGAAAATTCCACCTGTTCATTTACAGTTTGTGTTCCGTAAAACTCCCCAGGGCAAAAAACAAAAAAGCTTTATGTTCATTTAAGAAACTTTTTCACTCAAATTACAGACTCTTCTGTGTTTTATACCTTCCGGAGATTTCTTTGATACGACACACCAATTCTCAAACAAACAAGACAAAGCCAAACCTTTAATAGATTTAGATTAGATTTATTTATTATTGTCATTGTATACAATACAACGAAGCTTCGATAGAGCTAAAACACACAGCAGCAGTATCCAAGTTATAAAAATGAATAAATATTAATAAATACCCTCTCATTCCCACATTAATCCTAGATAAAACAGTTTATAAATAATGAATTGCACTGTCCCTTCAGGCCTTTTATCTGTGCCTATGTGTCTGTAGTATGTCCACAGCTCGTGGGTAGAAGCTGTTGCGTAGCCGGTTTGTGCGAGTAATGGGTGTTTTGAGCCTTCCAGAAGGCAGAGTGGAGAAGAAACCGTTTCCAGGATGTGTAGGGTCCTGCAGGATGTTGGAGCCGCGTGTGAGGAGACGCGTGGAATAGATGCAAAACAATATTACATTTAAACAACAAAATCAGAATAAAGAGCTTTTACCTTCAGGTTAAAACTGGTTTGTATCAGAGACAGTTCAAATCTTCAGTCTGTCTCAAACTCTTTTCTTCTGTTTGTTCAGATTCTCTTAAAGAAACTTCTGAAGCAAAATGAGGCAGATTTATTTGAGAGGAAATGTACAATAAAGACCAAATCACAAGATTAGAATCACTTTTGTGTGAGTGTCAGTTTGTTGCAGCTTCAGGAGCAGATGTTCCTTTGTCCAGACGTCACTTTATCTGAAAATACACTTCAAATATAAACGATTGTTTGTTCAAATCCACTAAAACATGAGAATATTTTCAGCTCTGACTCAGTTCTGTGAAACACAGACAAAGTATTCAGACACTTTTGGTGCTAAAATCACAAGTTTAATTAAAAGGTAATAAAAGGATCAAACATCTCACTTGATGTAAACTAAATATAAGATAAATGAAGGAAACATGTATTTTGACTCACCACAGCAGTTCAAAGTTCTTCTGACTTCTTCTGTTAAAGTTTTCCCTCCAAAACAGTTTTTTTTAATTAGCCTGGAGCAGCAAAAGCAACAGGAGACGAGAGACTTCAAACTTCTCTGTCTCGTCATAGAGCTAATCCAAGGAAACGCAGACTCACAGAGTTTATTTTTGTAGTTCTAGTGAGAAACATCAGCGCTCACAGTGGGCTTGTATCTAAGGCGTTCATGTACGTGTCCAACAACGTCAGAGTCACACTGGGCAAAAGAACCGCGCTTTAGGTTGCATAGTGTGAAAGGTTGTGTCATGTGACGAGTGAGGTGAGCCTGAGCTGAAACTCCTCTGTTTGTCTTTGTTCACAGAATCTGGAGACACAAGTCCTGTCCACGTCTGTCACCGCCAAAGATGTCACTGGAACTGAACCTGGAGCCACTTTCCACTCCTCCAGCAGGTTCTCACGGTAGGTCTGCTTCTTGTCTGGCTGATGAATCTTATAGGATACACGGTCCATCGTCTGGAGGACGGCGTAGGGCCCTGTCGCGGTCTGGAGGACGGCGTAGGGGCCCTGTCGTGGTCTGGAGGACGGCGTAGGGGCCCTGTCGTGGTCTGGAGGACGGCGTAGGGGCCCTGTCGAGATCTGGAGGGCGGCGTAGGGCCCTGTCGAGATCTGGAGGGCGGCGTAGGGCCCTGTCGAGATCTGGAGGACGGCGTAGGGGCCCCGTCGCGGTCTGGAGGATGGCGTAGGGGCCTGTCGAGATCTGGAGGACGGCGTAGGGGCCCCGTCGCGGTTTGGAGGATGGCGAAGGGGCCTGTCGTGGTCTGGAGGGCGGCGTAGGGCCCTGTCACGGTCTGGAGGATGGCGTAGGGGCGCTGTCGCGGTCTGGAGGACGGCGTAAGGGCGCTGTCGCGGTCTGGAGGACGGCGTAGGGCCCTGTCTTGGTCTGGAGGACGGCGTAGGGGCCCTGTCGCGGTCTGGAGGACGGCGTAGGGGCCCTGTCGTGGTCTGGAGGGCGGCGTAGGGCCCTGTCACGGTCTGGAGGATGGCGTAGGGGCGCTGTCGCGGTCTGGAGGACGGCGTAGGGGCCCTTTCGTGGTCTGGAGGGCGGCGTAGGGGCCCTTTCGTGGTCTGGAGGGCGGCGTAGGGGCGCCTGATTAACTTCCTCACCTTCACCTGGTCCCAGTCTCGTCCAGTGTTGGCCAGGAACTTCTGCAAAGTTTCTTCAGGGATTGTTGTAGCCTTCAGCCAAGTACTTCGTCTGAGAATGATAAGAGAAGGTCTTGATCGTCGTGATCCTCAGACGCTTGTGGAAGAGCTGCAGAACTTCAAGCCAATGTGTGTGATTCTGGACTGACAGGACTGAAAGGAACCATGAGCCACTGCATTGTTGGGTTTCAGAAGACATCCCAACATTCTACAGGCCAATGTTATTTCTATCAGATGTGGGTTAGGGTTATGTTTGTTGTTTAATGTCTTCGTTGGTCACTCCCGATGAACTGCTGGTGTTACATCTCCTGCAACTTAGTCTGGAGTGCAGCGTCAGCAAGGACCAAATGCATGGATCCATGGATTTGTTTGTTTGTTTGCTTGTTTTTTAAATCGGTGCTTGGGGTGCGCGGTAGCATTAGCTTAGCAAAAAGAATCTTACGGTCAACAGTGTCAAATGCCTTCTTTAGATCTGTGAACATTCCGCCGACACAACCGCTCTTATCTAGATAGCTCTTTGTTTTTTCCAGGAAAACACTTGTTGCAGACTCTGTTAAAGGATGCGCACAGAATCCAAACTCCATGGGGTGTGGCAGGTGTTTTAATTTTTAGTTTTAGTTCATTTCGATCAAATTATTATACATTTACAATGAGCAAACATATCTCATATGTCAACAACATTTTCTTTCACTCAAAAAGCAGTGGGCTGAAGTAAAACTTATCATCTCCCACTCCTGATTCCTTTCTAGAATCAAAGATTACAAGTACTGCTTCCTTTTATAGCCTCATTATTCAGTCTATTCATCTTGAATTTCATAATTTGATCTAAGTGTCGTACTCTCACTCTTATACTTTTCCAAAATAATGTTTTTAAAGCAGTATAAGTTTAACCCATTTTTCTATGATTTTGAAATGATAGGTAGAATATTGATTGGTCTATAGTTGTTTTTGTCTGTTTTATTACTCCTTTAAAGACGGGACTAACCACTTCCATGCAGTTGGGACCACGCAATGTTTGATTGAAAGGTTTATCATGTGTGTTATTGGTTCTACCATTGAGAATTTGTGTTCTTTTACAAAAGCTGATATGAAGATCAAAATCATCGTTGCTTTGGAGGAATTTAGTGAGTGTATTATTTTGGAGTTCTTTCATCTACATTACAAGTTGCAGGATTGACAGGGAGAGAGTCATGTTCTGGTGGATTAAATTTATAAAGAAGTCATTAAACTTTGTGCAACGGTAACAGGATCTTTCAGCGACTTTTTTACTGTATATCTGTATTTCTAGCTCACCACTGTTCGATAATATTTATAAAGTAACTAGCTTTGGCTTTGCGCAGTGATGAGGTGACTATGTTTGTGTTTCAGACGCCTGTGACTTCTCTCTGGATCCAAACACGGCTCACGGATTTCTGCTTCTGTCTGACGACAACCTGACTGTGACTCATGTGAGGCAGAACCAGGACTATCCACGTCATGAAGACAGATTCACAGACTTACCTCAGGTCCTGAGCTGCACTGGCTGAGTGGGCGCTGTTACTGGGAGGTGTCTGGAGCGGGGAGATCGTTTATGTAGCAGCGAGTTACAGAGGAATCAGACGCAGAGGAGACGGACCTGAAGGTGTGTTTGGATTCAACGATCAGTCCTGGAGTCTGAAGATCTGGGAGGGAAAGTACTGGGTCTGTCACGACGGCAACATGACGCGACTCTCACACGGAGTGGGCGTGTCCTCAGAGGGAGCGGCGTGTCCTCAGAGGAGGGCGTGTCTTCAGGCAAAGCGAGTGTGTCCTCAGGTAGAATGGGCATGTACTCGGGCAGATCGGGCGTGTCTTCGGGCAGAGCAAGGATGTACTTAGGCAGAAGGACCATGTACTCAAGCAGAGCAGGCATGTCTTCGAGTAGAGCAGGTGTGTACTCGGCAGAAGGAGATGGTACGCAGGCGAAGACGGCATGTCCCTCGGGCAGAGTGGGCGTGTTCCTGGACTCTGAGCTGGAGCTCTGAGCTTCTATGAGATCAGTTCTGATATAAACTGTTCCACCTTCACAGCTCAGCTCGTCCTTCTCTGAGCCTCTGTTTCCGGGGTTTGCTCTGGGTAAAGGAGGCTCCTCTGTGACTGTGGTGAAACAGGCTTAAAGCAGAACTTATCTTGTTAAATGTCTTTGTAAGTCTCCGTGATGATGGTCACAATATGAAGCTTGTGTCTTCTCACATTAGTTGAGTTTCCAGGACTGATTGATTGACTGTGATACATCGACTTAAGATCAGACAAAGATGGATTATAATAATGTGTAACCTTCAACCTCCTTCTCCTCCAGAGAACAGCTGGCACAAGCTGCTCTATCTTCTCCTGCTCATTCCACAGCTCTGTCCAAGACCAAACCCCAGAGACTCACTCTAAACATCTTTAACCTGTGGCTCACACTTTGCAGACATAACTTCAGACGCTAACTTGCCACCATACATTCCTCCCTTCTCCTTCTTTATGTCTGTTATTGTAACTGAATGTAAAGCTTGGATCTGTATTTCTAAATGCATCATGTCTGTGTTTCTGTTCTGGGAAACTCTTTGATTTTTTATTATTTTTTTTAGTTGTGTAAATGTGTTTAGATGTGTTTCTTCCTTATTTCAATCCTAAAATTACGCAAATAAAATAAAGTTAAGTTCCATGTTGTAAAAACTCTTTAAAACATTTGTGTGACTTTGTTTTTTATTGGCATTAAAAAAACCTATGTGCAAGTGTAAAGTCTTATGGTTGTTTTAACACAAAGTCAGTGTGATTAACGTTTTCAGGTTTACAATGACACAGAGTATATTTTAACCCTCCATTCATACAAAATAGTTTTTCTTAATGTGCACTCAAACCAGAAAAGTGCTAAAGTCAAATCCTGTTGGTTGGACTTCTATTGCAGGTGGACGTTAAATGTGAAGTAAAAGGTTAAATTGTAATGTAAAGTGATGGTAGATAACACATTTCTCAAACTGGGTCAACCCTCTGTAAGTGCGTTCTATAGCACCATCTGGTGGTTTGATAAATGCACTGCACTCACTGGGCTCAATCAGTGATGTGTGGTTAAAGCAGTGCTTCTCAACCTTTTTCAGTCGTGATCCCCTAAATAACAACCGTATCCATTCGCGACCCCCAAACGCAAAATGTAGGATACCTGCAAAGTGATGAAGTAGTTTTTTATTCTCTTGTTTGATTTGAATTTGAAGACATAAGCCTAGATAAATCCATCTTGTAGGTCAGCAAATAGGAATATACACCTATCACAGTATTTGATGCTGTCAAACTTTGTTTAAGGTCTTAATGTTACATTTTTCACATGATCTGGGGACCCCAAAATCATTTCGCGACCCCCATGGGGGTCCCGACCCCCAGGTTGAGAATCACTGGGTTAAAGTGCTTATGACAAGTTAAACTATTCATGTCACTAAGTTGAAGTTAGGATGACTATATTTTAAGATATTACAAAACATTTTACATCTTTCATTACAATTTTTGTAATTTTTTGGGGATTAAAAATGTACTTCCTGTTCACATGTGATGACATCACGCTAGGTGGTTACCTAGCAACCACATAATAAATAGAGGTTCTGCATTGACATCATTTTATTCCAAAAATGCTCAGTAACATTTAGAATGAGGCATTTCTTCAGTGTATTTCTTTGTTGTCGTGGCAACGGCTTGTCTGTAACAACAGTTGATGATTTAGGACATTTTAACTGCAACAAACGACTCAAAAACATCTTTTTTAAGAAGTAAAAGGTCATAACTGTGTGTGATTTCAAAGCTAAAGTCTTGTTGTTTATCTGCTTTGCTACAACTGTTTTTACATGTCAGTTACAAACTCAGTGCTCAGTAGACTTGTTTATCAAACTGTAGTTTATTTTTCCTGTTTTAGCTGTTTATTAAACTCTTAAAGAGAAAATGTCCTTTCTCTCCATTGACTCTCTCAGTGTGAACATTAGAATGAGTCATGTGACCTGCAGAACCTCTATTGGGCCAAAACTCCTTTAATGTAACAGGTTTTTAAACTTGAGAGATAGAAATACAGTGGAGCACATTCAGTTTAATAAAATCTAGACTTCAAGGTCAAAAACTGTGTTTTTTGTGATAAAATTAAAAATATACCTATTTCCCTAGAGTGATGTCATCAGTGCTCTACTTCCTGATATTTTTCAACATATTTTCAAGCTTTTCTTCACAAACTTGTTCTTGATTTGGGTAAAACCATCACTAATATTTACAACATTAATTTATCAAATTAAGTTTAAATTAGAAAATCATAAAAACCTGTCATTGGCACTATAAGTTTACAGCTACTGAGACGCCGTTACTAACAGAAGACACTTTTTATTTACTTTACACACACATATGAAACGCTTCCCTTTACAGAAGCACATAATAAACTTGTGATTTTTTTTTCCCTCTACACACAAAAATTTAAATAAGAGAAAAAAAAGAAAGCATTAATAGTGGCCATACCTGCTTGTCAAAGCCTGATCCCGTCAGATCTCAGAAGCTAAGCAAGAAAGGGCCTGGTTAGTACTTGGATGGGAGACTGCTGGAACACCAGGTGCCACAGTGGGACGACAGGAGTAGATTGTCGTTGTGTCCTTGGGCAAGACACTTAACCCACACTGCCTCATTGTATGTCACACTGGGTGAGTGGATCCCTGACTGTAAAGCGCTTTGAGTGCCTGGAAAGGTAGAAAAGCGCTATATAAATAGACCATTTAATTTAATTTTTAGTTCACTGTCCTGAGACTCGATTCCACCTTTTGCTCAGAGCAACACTCGCTGTCCCAGTTGAACCACATGTGATGATGTAATCCAGGTGGATTTACAGTCAATTCATTATAATGAACTTGTTTATGGATTTATAAAGTAACTGATCAAGTACAGATCTACTTGAAAAGTGTAAGAAGTAAAAGTAAAAAGTCTCCAGATTTAGTAAAACTCAAGTAAAGTACAGATACTCAAGAAAACTACTGAAGTACAGGACTGGAGTAAAAGTACTTAGATACTTGCATCTCTGCCATTCTCATCATCATCATCATCATCATCATCATCATAATTGTCATCCTCCCTTATCATCATCATCAGTTGTAAGTTTTAAAAATAAAAAGGTTCAAACTGAACTGTTTCACTTTACACACACATGTTTAAGCCTCAAAAATCATAAACATGATGATTAAGTCTATGATTAGTATCACCCACATTAAGTTTTCTATGAGAAATTCAGTAGTTTATTTTATAAGATTCAGACTGGACACAGAGGAAGTTTCCATGAGTGTCTGGCTGCAGACTCCACCCAGAGGACCGGAAGTAAAGCAAAACAAACCTAATATGGGATGCTTGAAATTACAGACAAGACTTTTTTTGTTTAGCTCGATCAGCAGACAATGGGTAATGGGTAAGGTTAGGGAGAAGGTTTGGGTAATGGGTAAGGTTAGGGAGAAGGTTTGGGTAATGGGTAAGGTTAAGGAGAAGGTTTGGGTAATGGGTAAGGTTAGGGAGAAGGTTTGGGTGATGGGTAAGGTTAGGGAGAAGGTTTGGGTGATGGGTAAGGTTAGGGAGAAGGTTTGGGTGATGGGTAAGGTTTGGGAGAAGGCTTGGGTGATGGGTAAGGTTAGGGAGAAGGTTTGGGTGATGGGTAAGGTTAGGGAGAAGGTTTGGGTAATGGGTAAGGTTAGGGAGAAGGTTTGGGTAATGGTTTTGATAAAAAAAAACAGTAAAAATCATTGAGGCTTGTTTAGCAACAGTAACAAACTCTTTGCCATGGCAACCTCTGTTCTCTTCTTTGTTTTTTTCAACATTATTGGCGGGTCTCAATTAATGTTTTACGAGCACAGCACCACTACGTACTGTGATATAGCTGCATAATATGAATGAACATCCGGGCTTTAGGGTCTGCAGCCAGATGCCTCTCAAAGGTTCAGTTCTGCTGCTTTAAGATAGGATTCTGTTGTTTTTTTCTCTTTGTCCCGCTCAGAGTTTGTCTTTAGTGATGAAGTTCATTTTGACCGACACTGTGGTCTTCGACTCCACATCTGTGACTCTGGCTGTGATTTCAGTCGATCCAAAGGAGATCTGCAGTTTAGCTCGACGGTTCAGCCTTTACTGACGTCGGGAGAGTGGACCAGGCACTTGGCCACGGGACCCACCACGCCCCACTCGTCGACGTACGTGGGATCCTTCCTCTCCGTCTGATAGAACGAAAACTCAAAGCGCTCTGGTCACTCTCCGACGGCCTGAACAAAATCTCTCTGCTCTCGTCCCACTTCACGTCCTCGTTCTCCTCGATCAGCTTCTGGAAGATCTGATCGCACAAGTCTCCCGTGGACGAGCTGATCCTTTTGTCCAGTCGGTGTTTGGACGGATCGAAGGCCACGGCGGTCTGGACTCCGTACGTGAAGGCGCTCTTACGAGTCCTGATAACGGACGGGTCTCTTCCGAACATCAAGGCGCCGCTCATGATCACCTCCTGGGAGTTTTTGGGGCTGAGGACGTTCGCTCGATCGCCGAACTCTCTGTGAACGTGTCGGCGCAGGATGTGGCTCAGAGACAGTCCTCCCACTAGCAGGATGTACTTGACGTCTTTGAGTTTGCGCAGGATCTCCGTCAGACGCTCAGTCACGAGGGCCAAAGTCTCAGCGTAGAAAGATTCCATTTTACGTTCAGAGATTTCCAGTTTGGCGCTGTACGACTTTGCTTTTTGTTTCTCCGTCCAGTGCAGAGTCAAACCTTCCATCGGACGGAACAAAACTTGATTCTGTTTCTTCTTTTCTTCCAGCAGATGTTTGAGTTCCGGTAAAAGTCCAGTTTCCGCTCGCGCGAGAGGTCGGCCTGTCGGAAGCAGATGAAGTCGTCGGTGAAGGTCTGAGCCTCTTTGGGATGATGTCGCTCGTAGTCGTCCCACAGACCGTCGCAGAAGAACCGTCTCATGCACTCTCGGAACTGTCGGTCCACTTTGACGCCGCCTCCGTCGCTTCCAGAGGCTTTGTGCAGTTCTTTAAGAGCTCCTCCTTCCAGAACCTCGTGCACCGTCATGTCGATGGTTCCTCCTGAAACAAGACACCAGTTTAGCTCAGTCTAACAAAGAAGCAAGAAACCAAAGAAATCAGACTTGTCCCATCGACCTCTGAAGCTAAAACGTATCAGAAAAACAATAGGATAACTGGTATTAAAAAGTAGAAATTCATTTGAACAAACACTGATATTTAAAAAAATCACTTAAACAGGACTAACAGTTTTTGTTTCAAACTAGTAAAACCAAAATTGGAAACGTTGAGCAACACCACAACGAGGAGCATTTCATTTCAATCTGAATGTTTTGAATAATCACAATTAAACACAGACAAGTGACGACAAGTGACAGGAATCATTCTGAATCAAACTGTGAGTAAACTCATGATGAGAGAAGCTGATAGAACAAGGTTAACACTTAAAAAACACATTTGACACAAGAGATCTCCTTTAATGTGAATCTATATGTATTTTAAATGTTTAAGTATTGATATATTGGGCCAAGTCATTCTTATAAAAGAGAATGTAAGAAGAAAAGACTGAATGTTCTTTGGTATATTTGCAGTTTGAGTCACATGAGTTTGGGGACATTTGGGTTTGGACAGTTTCTCTGCAAAAGGTGAAGCTCATTTCACTAAATAAGACTTTTAGGGATCTTGGTGTCCTGCTGCATTAGTCTGAGTTTAAAGTTGAGTTTGACCCAGGGCAGGTCCTGTCAGCAGGTCCTTCAGTGTCTCACCTCCACAGTTGACCACCACGTACTGCGTCCCGTGCTCAGGTCGATGTCCACTCGAGTCTCTGTCATGGTGAAGTCTTCAGACGACAGATGTTTGCACCAGACGGACGCCGCCTCAGGCTCCAGAGCGATCACCAGTTTGTGTGCCGTGGCCTCGGTCACCAAACCAGCCTGAGAATGAAACCAGACACAGTAAATCTGTGGGAAGTGTTTGACTAGAGAGGTGGAGGCACAGGGGTTTCTCAATCATTAAAGAGACTGTGGTGCTCCCAAAGTCTAAAAACTACCTGAACAATGGTTAGTAAAAGCGTTATGGTTGTGTTTTTGTCACTTACATGTAAAAGTTCACACAGTGTCTCAAGTAAGAGTAAATATAATACACCACGACACATACACACTGTACCATGAGCAGATTTCAGGCCTTTTTTGTGTTTATATGTTAAGTTTAGTTGAAGCCACGTGGAGGCATTGTCTTTAGGTTTAACAGGTTCAAGTACTAAATGGTTACGTTTAGGGCTGGGGCTTGGAGCAGGGTAAGATTAAGATTAGAATTTTGTAAAATATACATAAATAATAACACATCTTTACCACTGAGGATGCACTGATCCGATCCAGATCAGATATCGGCTCCATTGTGCCTTTATTGGACATAATGAGACTCTTTTTTTCCCCTCATATTATTGGATATTTTATACAGATTAAGTTGTGAAGTTGTGACTTGGGACTTTTCAGTCAACATCACATGAGAGCTTCTGTGCTGATGACAGCAAGGCCACTTAAGCGTTCTTGTCCCATGCTTGATCTTAGGTATGTTTTGAGAACTGTAACAGGAAGTGTGCAGTCCAACGGTTTGGAAAAACTTCCTGAAGCTGGCTGTCTTTATGTTCTGTCAGAGCATTTTACTCCACCTTTTTACTAACACCTGTGACAATATCATAGACTGTTTAATCAGTTCTTTTTAAGAGACAGTAGGCTCTTTTTGAAAAACGTGTCATGATAAAAGACATGAGGCACTTTCCATTTTATGACATTGAACTTTGTCATGAAATATCTTGTTTTTTTAATGTCAGTAATTTACAATCTGGTGTGTTTTTGTTTAGTTTTGTTTGTTGTAAGGGACCAGACTCTATGTTAGAACTACAGACATCATTCAAACATAAATATACAGACTATAAACATGTTTAACAGTAATAATCATAATGACCTGGACTGCAGCTTCTCTCATGAACTGTCGCGCCGGATTGTTCCAGATGGCCGGCACCGTCAGGACCCAGGTGAGCTGGGTCAGGTCTGCGTCCTGAGTCTCTTTGTTGATCGTGTCCAGAGCGTCTTTCTTCAGAAACCTCAGAGCTGCAGAGAACACCTTCAGAGCGTTCATGGGCCTGAGATTCACGTCCAGCAGCTGCAGGTCCTCCGTGATTCTCTGCTCAGGAAAAGAAACACCAGCGTTTAAAAAAGGTTTAGGATTCAGTCACTGCTGTAGCACTGAACTCTGGGCCCCAGGAACAAACTCTGTTCATGGCCCCTCATACACAATCTGCTTTAATTCATTTGGGCTTTATTTCCTTCTAAAACACAGCCAGTATATTTAATTTCTACTTTCCACACATGATTAGTGTTAGAGTTTTTCCAGTTTAGTTACTTTATAAGCTCATAAACATTTGTTTTTCCTTTTAAACCAGGTCAGAGCTGCTGCTGTCGTGTGTCAGAAGTGAAAACCACCAAAAACTTTATAATTCCTAATGAAAACACGACATCACAAACCAACTTTATGCAAAAACACATTTTGGCTAAAATGTTTTAAAACCTGGATTTTAGTGTTTTGTCTGCTTCAGATGGTTTTATCTGATGTACTTAGAAAACGGGTGCTAAGTGCACGGTAGCAGAGTGGTCAGAGCTCTGGCTTCCCAATAGGAGGTCGTGGGTTTGACTCCCGGGTCGGACCATATCAACATCTCACGATCTCTCTGGGTGGAGTTTGCATGTTCTCCCCGTGTCACCGTGGGTTTCTCCGGTTCCTCCAAAAACATGTATGTTTAGGTTCATTGGGCATCACTGTAAATGTCCCTTAGTGAGTGAATGAGAGAGTGAATGTTTGTCTGTCTAACTCTGTGACGAGTTGGCCACTGTCCAGGATGTTCCCCGCCTAAGGCCCAAAGTCACTGGAATAGGCTCCAGTCACCCGGCTACCCCACGTTGGTGGGACACAGCCTTGTATATAGATAGATACTTAGAAAACACGTTGAAACAAGTCATATAATCTGTTTTGTTTCAATCAGTTTCTAATGAAGTCAAACATCTTTACTTTACAAGCTCAAATTTCCTAAAAACATCAGAAATGTCTTGAAATAAGTGAAATCAGCTACAAATATGTAGTATTCTAGTAGTTTTAACCAAGACTAGAGAATCACTTTTGGCAGTGTGATTGTACTTTTTACTTTTTTTACTTCAGTAAATATACACACGTTTACTTTTATACTTTTACTCAAGTAAAACAGTTCCAGCAGGACTTTGTTTTTAACACAAGTAACTGAACTTTTACTGGAGCAGTGAACATCAGGACTTTGCATCTCTGGTTATGTTACATTTTAGGACCAACAACAAAACATGACACTTATATGTTTATTGTGTCTAAACTAAACCAGTTCATTCACTCACATAAAGACAGAAGCTGACTTGTTTTAAGTAAACTTGTCTAAATGATGCAAAATACTCTTATCTTAATACACTCCAAAAAGCATGTTTTGTCACATGGGACTTTTAAAACCGCTTTGTGGCAGCTCAGTTACACAAATAAACATTCATAATGGACTTCTACACAAGTGACCTTAAACTGAGGCTGTGTTAACTGTAATTACAGCTGTTTGTGACAAAATCACATCACTGTGTTTTCTCTCTGGCCAATTACAAAGTGTTTTAGTTTGACAGACTGACAAAAGCTGCGCTCTGATTGGCTGAGCCTGGGTGGTCCACTTCAGTGTCACTCTCCTGTTTGTAAAAAGCTTTTGTCAAGACGTAATTTCATTTGTGGAAGGATTTATTAAAGCTACAGGACATACAGACATAAGGACACGTGACGTTCAGGTCCCTCAGCTTTAACCTTAAACACAAACAGAACCTGAGAGTGTTGTAAAACCCAGACTCACCTTGTTGTAGAGCTGCATCTTAAAGTCTTTGAAGTAGTAGAAGTCTTTGGAGTTGTGACAGATGTGGTAGTATCTGTCTCTAGCCTTGTATCCAAACTCCACAAAGCTCTGGTCCTCGTCGAACAGGACACATGTGGGAGTCTTGGGAGTATCTGCTCCGGACTTTTGTTCCCATCGTTTGACCTGCAGCACTTCAGACTCATTCAGAGTCAAACTGTAAGCATAACCGCTGTAGGCAGTGCCAAAGTCGATGGCCACGATGCAGCTGCTCTTCATGTCTGACACTCACACACTCACAGGTCTGATACTCTCACACACAAACACATTCTCCTCTGACACACCTCAACCAGTCTGACAGTCAAACACTCCCTGTCTGACTCCTCCTTTTCCGCTGGATTCGTGCAGATCCTCAGGCTGTTGTCTGTCTCATTCACACTTTGAACTGAAGCACAAAAACAGCTGAATTATTTTAACTCTTTAAGGCACCAAGAGGACATCTGCGGTACCTCCCACCTTTTTCCTATATTTTCATTTTGTTAGCTTTCTCCTAAAAATAAACATATGAATATTTAGTTGATGTAACACTTTTACACTATAAGAAATCTCCAAATTCTCCTGGCTAAAAATGACCAGCAAAGTTTTATGTTAATGTAAGAAACCTTTTTGATTCAACTCTTCTGTCTTTTATATCTTCCAGAGATTTGGCGCAGCATTTCTCTCACAAACAGGACAACGGCATCTTTTATTCAAGGTTGAACACTTCATAAAACAGAAAACCGTAAAAACAACATCCTCTAAAATCAGAATAACGACCTTTTACCTTCAAGTTCAAACAGGTTTGTGTCTGAAACAGTTTGACTTCAGTCTGTCACAAACTCTTTAAGTCTCAGATTCTCTCAGAGAAACTTCTGAAGGAAAAATAAAGGATGATTATAAGAAGAAAAGTACAATAAAGACCAAAGTGTGTGAGCGTCAGGCTGCTGCAGAAGCTTCAGGAAGAAATGTTCTTTGTCTGAAAATACACTTCAAATATAAATCTGTCAAATACAAACGATGTTTGTTCAAATACTTTCAGCTCTGACTCAGTTCTGTGGGAAACACTCGTCCAGACAAAGTTTTCAGACACTTCTAGAGCTAAAAATCACATTTAAATGAATCAAACAGTTCACTTGTGGTTAGTTAAATATAATCTGTGTTTGTGACTCACAAAGCAGCTCAGATCTCTTCTGTCCAAACAGACTGACTCTGACTGTTGAAGTTTTCCCTCCAAAACACTTTCTTTCTCCCACAATGCATTACTTTCAGTTAGAAAATACAGACAAACCCGTGGAATATAAGAAACAGTTCATGTAAAACTACAGAGAAAAGTCTTTCTTTTTACAAACAGAACTGTTAAAATACATGAAAACACCAAAACGGAGAAAATCCGTCAAAATAAACTGGAAACATTCAGTTTATTTACAGATATTTTAAGAGTGGTTCTGAGTGTTTGTGTTTTCTGTTTGGTTGGACTGTTTTTCTGGCTCAGGATCAGAAAACACCAGCATGATTAGTGTTTACAATAAAACAGAGATGACGATGATGAAATATGACTCAGAGCTTTTACATTTCAGAATTCTTGAATCGTTTCCAACAAAGTGTGAGCAGATCTGAGGAGGAAACAGCTACGACCAGCTCCCAGAAGAAATAAACTGTAAAAATCACAATCTACAGTCAAAGCTCACAAACAAGCCTCCAAAACACCCTCTGCAGATACAACTGAGTGAGCAGATCTGAGGGACAACAGGTTTAGGTATAAATACATGTAATTACCAAGTATTAAAGGTGTAAGTACAGGGAAACAAGAAATAGTTACGCTGTGACTACTGGAGAATGTAACAGAATAATAAAGATGTATTACATGTAATAACAGACTAAAGCATTTGAAACAGTAACAAATGTAATAAAGCTTTATTCCTGAACTTAAGCTTCCAAGAGTGTAACTGGTTGAAATAAAGATGTACTGGTTGGGAATAGCTGTATTTATACCTTACCAAATGTACTGGTCTATTTTAAGATGTGTATGGACAAACATTTAGTTGACAAGAGAGTACAACGATATCAAGTTGTTGAATGTTTACTGAAAAAAATAAAAAGCAAAAATACACTTTAAAGACAATGTTAATACACTCTACAGTATAATAACAGGAAAGTGGGCTGTATTCTAAAGTGGAACAGCGCTGGTTATTCCTGCATTTGACAGAAATCACAAAGAAAGAACACTCCCAGTCAAGGTGAAAGAAACAGCACGAGGCAGAAACTATAGGAAACAGATCGTAACAAAGACATAATAAGTGAAATAGAACATTTATTTACAGATGATGAGGCGATGTTTTTCTTTATTTCATGTGCACAAGCAGCACCATGAACCTCACCATGATCTGTTCCCTCTAATTTTTCTTGAGTCTGAACTAATAGGGAAGCTCCCTGAGCAGACCCTCGGACGGCTGTGAGCAACTTCAAACACATAATTGTGATTAATCTCATGCTTGGGCTGCAATTAATCTCATTTTACACACAAAGTTCAATAAATAGCTATTTTAACCTATTTTTTCTCCAAAAGATGATAAGTATATTTAGGTTCTTCATTTTGTAGAAAAAGGGTGCACGGTAGCAGAGTGTTAGAGCTCTGGCTTCCCAATAAGGAGGTCGTGGGTTCGATTCCCGGGTCGGAACATATCAACATCTCAGGATCTCTCTGGGTGGAGTTTGCATGTTCTCCCCGTGTCACCGTGGGTTTTCTCCGGTTTCCTCCAAAAACATGTATGTTTAGGTTAATTGGGCATCACTGTAAATGTCCCTTAGTGAGTGAATGAGAGAGTGAATGTTTGTCTGTCTAACCCTGCGACAAGTTGGCCACTGTCCAGGGTGTTCCCCGCCTAAGGCCCAAAGTCACTGGGATAGGCTCCAGTCACCCGCGACCCCTAACGGGATTAAGCGGTAGAAAATGAATGAATGAATTTTGTAGAATGTAGAATTCTGCACATTTTGTGGTATTCTGGTTTAGATGCATAATTTTAGAACAAAATTATATATTTAAAAAAATATATTTTGTAGTTCAATGAATAAACTCAGTTTTACATAATAATATTACCAGTGTTCATCAGTTTTAATATTTTGTAGGATCAGAATGTTATTTCATCTTGTCTAGGCTGAACAGAAATGTATAAAACCAAGCTCATGGTTTTAGCTTTAGCTACTCATAGAACTATAGTTACATTGGTAACTAACATTGTCAGTCCTGATGAAAACCTGGTCCAGTTCTGGGATAGTCCTGGTTAAAACCTGCTCAAGGCCTCACTAAATGCCACAGTAAGAAGTGAAACAATTACATTTTTAACGTTTTCAAAGTAAACATCACAAACATTCTCCGTGTGCATATTCAATAAGGTTTTATCGTTTGAAGTCTTTAATGAGCCGTATCTCTGCGATTCTTGGGTCTTTTTTGGTAATTTAAAAACTCATACGGAGCTCAGACTTGTCTCAGACACCGTGGGAGTAGTGCACAATTGTGCACGCGCACAGCTTAGAGGGACCATTGACCATGATGCTCCTGACAAACAGTCGCAGTGATGCACAGACAGAAGGAGAGAAAGAACAATCTCTTAAGAAAATCTTTACTCTGGCCACAACTCCAGAACTCGTAGAGGGGAACATCGGGCTTAAAATCAGCCCAAACCTTCTGTAGTCTGCAGCCGGCTTAACTCATTACATAAATTGGAAACCAAAACAGCTTCGTACCTGACAGAGCAGAGGACGGCGCTCAACCTAAAGGCAAAACCTCAAACAGACATCGACTGTATCAGAGACAGAAGAAGAGACAGGTCTCTGAGTGGAGGTTTTATACTAGATGTCGCCTACATTTAACCCTTAATGTCACACTCAGAACATCAGCCCCTCACTCACGTATGTCCACTTGATGCAGCTTTGTCCTGTTCCTCTAAAGTCTGTTCCATCAGCCTCAGTTTGAGCTGAGAAATGACACTTGACTTGGATCTGACTTTGGAGTAACTGACTTTAGAGGATCTGACTCTGGAGGATCTGACTCTGGAGGATCTGACTTTGGAGGATCTGACTTTGGAGTAACTGACTTTGGAGTAACTGACTCTGGAGGATCTGACTTTGGAGGATCTGACTTTGGAGGATTTGACTTTGAAGAAAACTGACTTTGGAGGATCTGACTCTGGAGGATCTGACTTTAGAGGATCTGACTCTGGAGGATCTGACTCTGGAGGATCTGACTTGGAGGATCTGACTTTGGAGTAACTGACTTTGGAGTAACTGACTCTGGAGGATCTGACTTTGGAGGATCTGACTTTGGAGGATCTGACTTTGGAGGATTTGACTTTGAAGAAACTGACTTTGGAGGATCTGACTCTGGAGGATCTGACTTTGGAGGATCTGACTTTGAAGGAACTGACTTTGGAGGATCTGACTTTGGAGGATCTGACTTTGGAGGAACTGACTTTGGAGGATCTGACTTTGGAGGAACTGACTTTGGAGGATCTGACTCTGGAGGATCTGACTTTGGAGGATCTGACTCTGGAAGATCTGACTTTGAAGGATCTGACTTTGGAGGATCTGACTTTGGAGGAACTGACTTTGGAGGATCTGACTCTGGAGGATCTGACTTTGAAGGATCTGACTTTGGAGGATCTGACTTTGGAGGATCTGACTTTGGAGGATCTGACTTTGGAGGAACTGACTTTGGAGGATCTGACTTTGGAGGATCTGACTTTGGAGGAACTGACTTTGGAGGATCTGACTTTGGAGGATCTGACTTTGGAGGAACTGACTTTGGAGGATCTGACTCTTGGAAGATCTGACTTTGAAGGATCTGACTTTGGAGGATCTGACTCTGGAAGATCTGACTTTGAAGGATCTGACTTTGGAGGATCTGACTTTGGAGGATCTGACTCTGGAGGATCTGACTTGGAGGATCTGACTCTGGGATCTGACTTTGGAGGATCTGACTTTGGAGTAACTGACTTTGGAGTAACTGACTCTGGAGGATCTGACTTTGGAGGATCTGACTTTGGAGGATCTGACTTTGGAGGATCTGATTTTGAAGGATCTGACTTTGGAGGAACTGACTTTAAAGGAACTGACTTTGAAGGATCTGACTTTGGACGATCTGACTTTGGAAGAACTGACTTTGGAGGCAGTATTCCTAGACTTTGAGAAACAGCCGTTCACGTTCTCGTTGCCCAATGAACCTAAACCTGCAGGTTTTTGGAGGTGGGAGGAGCTGGAGAGAACTCATGACATTCTTTTCGCGAAACCAGAACGATAACCACTCTGCTAGTGTGGCCTTTAGAGTGAACTCAATAGTTTTTGGTGAGTTTAAAATAGATTTATTAAAGACAAAGCAGAACATGACACACACAGATTATAACAGACACATTTTCTCTTCATGTTACGTTCAGACTGATATTTACAGAGAGTTTTTATTTCCAGACGAACAGTGAATCTTGTCTTTGTGTCTTCAGAGTCAGAGTCAGTGTGTGATAAAGTTCATTTTGGCGAAGGCGTCGGTCTGAGACTCCAGGTCCACAGCCACAGCCGTGATAGTGGTGGAGCCAAAGTAAACCTTCACTTTCACTTCCTGGTCCAAGCCTTTGGAGGTTTTGGGCAGGATGAGATCACAGGAGGCCACGGGTCCTTCCACTCCCTCCTCGTCCACGTACAGCGGCTCTCGTTTCTTCGACCGGTAAAAGTCCAGGCTGAGTTTCTGCTGGTCTGCTTCTAAAGGGTAAACACTGAACTCTCGGCTCTCGTCCCAGCCCACGTCTTCATTCACTTCCACCATCTTCCTGAACAGATGTCGACACCACTGGCCCTCGCTGGTGCTGATCCTCTTCTCCGGTTTGTGCTTTGAGGCGTCGAAGCGTGCGATCTTGGAGAAGCCGTAGGTGTAGGGACTTTTCCTGCTCTTAATGACGGACTGGTCTCGTCCAAACGTCACGGCTCCTCTCAGAAACCGCCTCCTGAGGGTTGAGCGGACGCAGGACTTTGAGCTTCGGCCGGAACGCTTCGTAGACGTTTTTGTGCAGGATGGAGCTCTGAGCCGAAGCCTCCCACCAACAGGAGGAACTTTACACCAGGGACTTTCTTCAGGATCTGAGAGACGGAGTCAGTGATCTGGTCTAGACTTTTCCGATACAAAGACGTCATTTCTGCTCAGAGATTTGCAGTTCGCGACGTTCGATCTTGTGTCTGAATCTTTGGTTCGGTAAAAGCTCAGGCCGTCCTTGGAGTCGGGGTAAGCTTTATGTTTCCTGATGAAGTCCCAAAGCGTGGGTCTGATGTCGAAGCTGAAGTGAGGTGCATCGTGGAGTTCTTGTCGGTTTTGGAGCGAGCGCCGGTCTGTCTGAGGCAAACACAATCTTCTACAAACATCTGAGCATCTTCTGGATGTTTCGCTCGTAGTCGTCCCACAGACTTTCAGAGAAAAACTCCCTCAAACACTTGGTGAGTGTTCTCTTCAGTGTTTGTCCCTCTTTGTCGAAACTAGAGGTTTTGAGCAGCTCTTTAAGCTTTCCTCCTTCCAGAACCTCATGGACTGTGATGTCGATGTTTACACCTGTAAAACATGACAAATAATGAGACTTTAGACCATCGGGCGTCGTTAGGCCCAATATGCCGGGGCTGTAGCCCCGGATGTCATGGGTCTAGCCCCGAACCCAATCTCCCCACAGTCTGTGGCAGGACACCTGCATTGGCCAGAACTGCACCCGAAGTCTCCCGATGACACGCTAACATTTAGTTTTTCCTCGCGGGATGGGCGTGCGGACGGTCGGACCTGGCCTGGGGCACAGATCCCTCAGGTTCGGGCAGCGGTGCAGAGCCACCAGACTGTCTGGACCAGAGCAGAGCAGTGCACACGGCATAGGGCTACACCTATGGCGTAGGTGAGAGGAGACACGAGGAAGAGGCGCGTAGGTGACAAGGAAAAACACCGACGCGCGTGAAACTAACTTTATGAATGAGTCGTGGGCCGTTAGCGCGGTATGAGCCCCTGTACTATTTTCTCAAGATGCAGAGTGAGTTCCGCTCGTACATTGATCAGGCGCTGTCTGTCGGAAGCTGGACACAAACAGGTGCAGGCGCAGAGTCACATCACTTGCCTGACCA
Source organism: Mugilogobius chulae (assembly GCA_038363315.1). Classification (NCBI taxonomy): domain Eukaryota; kingdom Metazoa; phylum Chordata; class Actinopteri; order Gobiiformes; family Gobiidae; genus Mugilogobius; species Mugilogobius chulae. The sequence goes on from JBBPFD010000123.1 coordinate 40,779, forward strand.
GTCAGCCCCTCCTACATTCTGTTTGAATGCAGAAGGGTCTGAAACTGAAGAGATAGCCAACGATTTCGTCGTCCAAAGTTAGGACGACCCAATCACACTAAAAAGTGATAAATGCACTTTGTGAAAACAAATGAGACTGCTGTGTACTGTCTGAATTGAATAATACAGAATATTAGTTCTGATCCGGGGCCAAATTCTGTTGTGTTCGTGGTCCTCTTCAGTTTCAGTTTATAAGCAATAACTGCAACCAAAAATGAATTAATGTCGATATGAACAATGTGTTGAAAGATTTATGAGTGGAAGTTGTCAGATTTAAAACCTATATGGTGATTGCAGTGTGAAAATCAACTACCCCACCTTTAAATAAATGGTAAGAAAATGTTTGCACTTAGTAGAGATTAAATAAAGGCAAAAATGTGTGTGAGAAGACAATAAAATGGGCTTAAATACAAAATATCTAGGCTCGGGCAAAATCAGATCTCTTCTTAAGTTGATAGACTAGATGTTGTGAAACTCATGCATTAGGTAAAAGTATTCTCATCTTGTCAAGTATATTGATATTATAATATATGTTTTATTATCTACTCCAAGGGTGCCCAGACTTTTTCCTCAACGGGACAAATGAAGGGCCAATGTAAATGGCTTATGTTAAAAGCACACTTAAATGTCAACAAATTCAGTGGACTAATTCGAAACAGTTAGAATGCCTAGGGCTCAATATTTCACTCTCACCTCAAATGTCTTTTGTAGTTATTGTAATGTACAGGCCGCCATCCAGTGACATCAGTTTTTATGAAAAATTTGAAAGTCTACTTAAAGAATGTAACTTTGATAAAGAAATAATTATAATGGGTGACCTCAACATCAACTGGGAGGATAAATCCTCACGACAGAAACTCAAACAAATAACAGATAAATTTGACCTCGCACAAGTCATTAAAGGGTCCACACGAATAACTAACTCAACAAGAACACAAATTGACCTAATTTTTTGTAATAGGCCTGAAAGAATTGTCAAAACATACAATATGCTATCAGGCTTATCCGATTCACAACCTAATCCTTTTCAACAGAAAACTCACCAAAAAACGTTTTAGTACACACAAAAGTGAAGAATTTGAGGGCATTCCAAAAAACAAATATCAAAACTTTATAACTGCAGTTGAAGATATTAAATGGGACAACTTACTGACTACATCCAACTGTGAAAAAGACTGTGAAATCCTTAGTAAAACCCTGGAAAATACCATTTTGGACTTCACACAAAAATGAAGAGCAAGCGGCATAAAAACAATGTTCCATGGATAAACCAGGACATAATAAAGCTCATGAAGGAGAGAGATAGTGTTTTAAAACTGGCTAATAAGACAAAATCCTCGCATGACAGGGGTCGCTTCACCATGTTACGAAATAAAGTGGTGAGATTCCTAAGACAAGCAAAGGCAAATTTTTTCTTGACAGTTATTGAAAGGGCTAATGGAAATTGTAAGTTAATATGGGATCAGATAAAGAAAATGACTGGTGAGAATCTCAGGTCACAAAAACCGATTGAAATTAAAAAAGATAATTATCTTGTGAGCAACCCAGAAAATGTTGCACAAACTCTAAACAAGTATTTCATCGACTCTGTGGCTTCCATTGCCAAGTGTTTCTCACCTAAAATGTTATGTACTTACTGTGTAAACTCAGGTGCTCCTGTTTTAACTTTAAAGAATATTTCAGAACCTGACATATTGCGAGCAATTAACTCACTAAGATCATCTTCATCGAAAGATATTTTGGTATGAACTCCATAATGCTGAAAGATATCAGTCTGTCACTCTCTCAGCCCATTTCCAACATAATCAATGCCTCTCTTTCCCAAGGACTATTTCCAAATGTCTGGAAATCTGCTGTTGTTGTTCCAATATTCAAAAGTGGCGACCCTCACTCTCTGACCAATTATAGACCAATTAGCATACTGCCGATTATGTCCAAAATTGCTGAGAGATTAGTATCAGAACAGATCATTGACCACTTAAATACCACCTCATTTGCTCTGCATCCAATGCAGTTTGGATTCAGAGCCAACCACTCCACTGAAACAGCTACCTGTTATTTCACTGAGAACATTCGTCAACTTTTGGACAAGGGTGGGTTTGTCGGTGCAGTCTTCCTGGACCTGAAGAAAGCTTTCGACACTGTCAATCATAACATCCTGTTGTCAAAACTACAGAACTTCAACTTCTCCGTAAATACAGTTAAATGGATTGAATCTTATCTAACCAACCGTTCACAATGTGTTAGAATCCAGTCTCATCAGTCTTCTGCCCTCAGTCTCTCCACCGGTGTTCCACAAGGTTCAATTCTGGGTCCGTTACTTTTCTCCATGTACATTAATGATCTCCCAACAGCTTGTCCTAATGTCTCAGTCCAAATGTATGCAGATGACACGGTCCTCTACACGCACGGCAAAAACATCACTCAGGTAGCTGAAAAACTCACACAGGCCATGGTTCACATTTCAGATTGGTTACAACACTCATGCTTACAGTTAAACACATTTAAAACAGTCTCTATGTTCTTCACAAAGTCCCATAGCAGTTCCATCATTGATCCTAATGTCCTTGTGGCAGGCGAACGGCTTCAGGTGGTGCAAGAATACAAATACCTCGGCATTAGGGCTGCACAATATATCGAAAAAATATCGATATCGCGATATTAACACGTGCGATATCCATATCGCAAGGATGTGCGATAATTTCTTACATTTTTTATGCATTATTCATCCGTTTTTAGTGCGGAGTGGATTGACTCCGGTGCCACCTTAAGCGCGCCACCTTAAATCTGCTGCTGCCGCTTAGCTAGCTAGAGCGAGGCGCAGTGAATGATAGCAACTACTACTGTAGTGTAAACAGATGAAAAGATGAGCTCAGACGAAAGCAGCAAACTCCTTTTCCTAAAACCACTGCATCCCGACAATTCTGGACTATTTCTTTACAAGACGACAAGTGTTTTTCTATCATGTCGACGGCTCAAAACAGAAGCTACATTGAGGGGAAATACAACTGCAGCCGCTTCCAACAACCCCACAAGGACCATCGTAAAGTTTCTTTACTCTTCAAACTCCTCAAACTGATCCGCTAGAATCTGGAAAACCAAAGGAAAATTCACAGGCTGTGGCGTTTTGATTCCAGCATGTTATGTCTTTGGTTAACGTTAGCTGTGAGTTAGCATATTAGCGCTGCTAACAACGGATCTATTGCTAACAACACAGCACAACAAAACCATAAACCACGGAGCAAATGGATTAAACGCCACTCTGTTCAACTTTTCTCTGCCTCAGCATCATCTCAAAAGTAAGTCCTACGTGTGTGCCTGTAATTATGTGTGTGTAGCAGGCGTGTGTGTAATACCTGTGTGTTTAGCGCTGCGTTCTCGTCTTCTTCTCTAAAAGAACGACTCTTGTGGCTCGTGATGGTTTAAAACGCTCAAAAACTATAGTTGTTGATAAAACTGTGACCTGTCAGGCGCATTTAATACGACGCACAAGCTCATCTTCACTTCACAGACAAACGTGAAACGTGTATAAACTCCAGAGGTAGCAACTGTGGTTGCCAGATTTTCAGAGTTATCAGCAACTAAGCCTTGGAAAAAAGCATCCTAAAACATGACAGCGCTTCAATAAAAATAAGTTAATAACATAATTAAGCAATTACAAAGCCACAGAACGTGTGCTCTTTATATGCACAATGTTTTAATAGTGTAATAACGATTTAAAATAATGTTCAGAGAAATTCTTAAGTGAAAAATAAATATCGCAAAAATATCGAATATCGCAATCTCAGAGCCCATATCGCATATCGCAGAAATTTTCAATATCGTGCAGCCCTACTCGGCATTACACTTGATTCATCTCTTTCATTTAGGTCCCACATAAAAATTATCAGCAACCGGATTAAATTCAATATCAACAACTTTAAACACATTCGACACCAAATGACAACTAGAGCTGCCAAAATGTTTATGCATTCTATGATTCTCTCACACATTACATACTGTTTAACTGTCTGGTCCCACACTAATAAATCAGCCTTAAAACCATCCACACTCTGTACAAACGCACTCTGAAATCTTTGACCGGAAACCATACTCACATCACTACTGTTCAATATTGCAAAGCACAAATTACTTACCTGGGAAAACATGATCACCTACGCTCACCTGTGTCTTCTGTACAAGATCATCCATGGTCTGTCATCTCCTCCTCTCAGTCAGTATATTCAAATCCGGACCTCAGAACACAGCAGAACCAGAGGGGCAGCAAGAGGGGACTGTATCATTCCCCTACGAAAAAGTCTGTTTGGACAATCTACCTTCTCTGTCCAAGCTGCCCATGACTGGAACAATACCCCCATAACCATCAGAAACCTCTCCACATACACCTCCTTTAAAACACAGCTAAAGCAATGGCTCATAGAAAATCAAACCTGTCAGCACTGACCAAACGTCCTCTTGCTGCCCCCTGCTGGACCATCTGTATGAATTTTCTATCTGTGAATGAGTAAGAGAGTGAATGTTTTGTATGTGACTGTTTTGTATGTGTGAGTAATCCCAATATGTGACAGAGTGATCATTTTTAATCTCTTACACAATGTAAATAGATTGTATATTGTTTCTTTGTACCTTGTTGTGTGTTGGACACCCAACATCTGTCTCGGGACTACAGATGAAAAATAGCCGCCTGGCTAATTCTGGCATATTTACATGTAAATGTTAATTAATATGCATTGTCCCTTTAATAAAAAAAAAAAAAAAAAAAAAAAAAAAATGATTTTGCAGCATGAGCCAAACCTAATTTGATGTTGCATCTATAAAGATAATTTGCACTAAGATTGTGATCAATGTGTATGTTATGAGCCTGTTTTAGCAGAATAAAACTGATTTGGTGCACTTTGACAATCTTTTTAACTTAAAATTTAATCATTCTTAACAAATCTCAGCACCTCTTTGGGGGCCAAAATAAACCCCTTAGAGGGCCGAGTTTGGCCCCCAGGCCCCACTGATCTAAACATTGAAAGTAACTACAGTGTCCAGAGTTACCACAGACTAACAAGCTCAGTTAAGTGATGGAAGATGAGTGCTTCAGTGGGTCTAAAAATGTGAAAAATCTTAAAAATCAGGTGCTCTTCAGATCAAAGTGGCACACTTAGCAATAATAAAAAGAGAAAAGATCAGAGGCACTCTGATTACCAAATAAAAGTCCTTTATTAAAGTGACTTGCCTTTTATTTGGTAATCAGAGTGCCTCTTTTTAAACAAGCTCAGTTGTTCTTTATATGCCAATTCTACTTGCACTTGTCTGTGCTCAAGAGCTTCTAAAATGCACCAGAATGCAGGAAATAATGTTTGTTTCTTTCTAAATCTCCTGGGGAGGGCCCCCCGACCCCCCGCTTCATATGTGTCGCTGATACGAACATATCCTCTGGGCTGAGCCCCGGATCTCACTTCAGTCCTGCTGCTGCTCTGTCAGACAGAACATGTCGCATGGACAGTTTATATGAGGCCAAAGATCTGTGAATCCACTAGTGCTGTGACTAAAAACTCCTCTTGGTTTGATTCTTTGTCCAGACTTCTAAAAGCAGATTCTCACAGGTGAAAATGTGACACAAATGTGAATCTAAAGTGGATTTGTTTGTTTCTTTTATTCCAGCCTTGGACATGTTCAGAATCTTGGATGATTTTGTAGTTTTGTCTCTTGTTCTGTTGGAGCCATTTTGTCCCATTGACTTCCATCAGAATCACTTTCCCGTTGAAACAGGCCTGTGAATAGTAAGCCTGAGGAGGACAAACTCACCTCCACAGTCCACGACGACGTACTGAACTCCTGCAGACAGTTTCACGTCCATCTGCTCACTTCTGCTCACGGCGTCAGAGGAAAGATGTTTACACCAGAGAGAAGCCGCCTCAGACTCCAGAGGCAGAAACAGCGTGTGAGAGTCGGACTCCAGCCCGGCCTGGAACACAAAACACACACCGTGTTTGAGAGAGTCTGAGTCTGGAACATGAAACACGCTGTAGAACTGACCACCAGGCTCTGCCCACGTCGCCTCACTTCCTGTCAAGTTTTAGGATTATAATTAGAGATCCACTGAACCGATGCTGTTGGATATCGGTGTCGATCCAGGAAATGTTGCTGGACCAGGTATCGGCTCAATAATATCGGTTCAGCCGATATCATAGATAGTCCCTTTAACTAGACATAATGCAACTAATTTACTGTCTGATGATGATCCAGAACGTCTGATATTTTTGGACATTTTATTCAGATTAAGTTGTTTAGTTGTGACTTGTACTAGAAATGACAGTTACATAACACTATATGACAAAAATTCTTCTGTTTTGACACACGGCGACATTTTCTTTGGGTTAAAAGGAGAAGTTTAGGTCTGGGGCTTAGGGTAGATTCAGATTTACTCATTAAACCCAAAGAAAATGTCGCCACGTGGCTTCAACAAAAACTCTTGGTTATTTTACGTTTGGGTTTTTGTAACATTCATTCATTTTCTACCGCTTAATCCCGTTAGGGGTCGCGGGTGACTGGAGCCTATCCCAGTGACTTTGGGCCTTAGGCGGGGAACACCCTGGACAGTGGCCAACTTGTTGCAGGGTTAGACAGACAACCATTCACTCTCTCATTCACTCACTAAGGGACATTTACAGTGATGCCCAATTAACCTAAAACATGCATGTTTTTGGAGGAAACCGGAGAAAACCCACGGTGACACGGGGAGAACATGCAAACTCCACCCAGAGAGATCATGAGATGTTGATATGGTCCGACCCGAGAGTCCCACGACCTCCTTATTGGGAAGCAGAGCTCTAACCACTCTGCCACCGTACGCCCGGTTTTTGTAACATATTGACATAAAAACAGCGTGAACATGTGTCTTAACTACGTTTTCTCCGGAGACGCTCAAACCTGCGTCGAACACTTTGGCCTCATCAGGCGTCAATGCCAGAGTTTGGCTCTGCTGAACTTTCACTTTCATCGAATGCGCTGTCCACCAATCAGACTCTGTTCTCCTGTGACGCAGTGACGCTGCTCTGCCTCACATCCAGAGGAAAGGACCACTGTTTACTCACAAAACAAACCACATGGACCTGATCTGGACTGACAAAGCCTCACATGGATCTATAGATGTTAAACCTGCTGTAGGACGTGACACTGGAGGAGGACAGAGTGTTTAAACCTGCTGTAGGACGTGACACTGGAGGAGGACAGAGTGTTTAAACCTGCTGTAGGACGTGACACTGGAGGAGGACAGAGTGTTTAAACCTGCTGTAGGACGTGACACGGGAGGAGGACAGAGTGTTTAAACCTGCTGTAGGACGTGACACTGGAGGAGGACAGAGACAGTCTCTCTCTCAGTCATCTGTCTACCAGCAAAACAAACACTACACAAACAAGAGGGAACCAGAAGAAGAAGAGTGTCCTTGTCCCAGACGCCTCCATGCGAGTGTTTTGGACGCCTGTTGGGGTGTCAGCTTCCAAAATATTCTGCGTATACGCTTTAACACTGTCTGGTTTGAATGCAGCTTAAGGCAGGAATTGTACTTACATCTTTAAGTTAAACTGCCCTGTTCTTTTTTACAGTGAAGCAGAGGGTCAGAGGGTCAGATTTAGGACGTTGTCAGAGCTCTTCTCTCAGAAAGATGAACGTAACATTGACTCTAAACACACCGTCGCTCACCTGGACAGCTGCTTCTCTCAGAAACTGTCTTGTCGCGACGTCCCAAACGCCCGGCACGGTCAGGACCCAGGTGAAGCGAGAAGGAGCGTCGTTTGGAGCTTGAGTCCTGATGGTTCTCAAGCGTCGTCTTTCAGGAAACTCAGAGCTGCAGAAAACACTCGCAGCGCGTTCATGGGTCGTTTGTTCACGTCTCGGAGCTCCAGGTCTTTGGAGATTCTCTGTGACCAAAACAAACACAACAAAACACCAAGGAGAGAAGATAAGTTTGAGTCTGGAATATTCCTCTGTGTCTGTGTCTCTGCGCTGATGTGACTGAGGGGGGATGGAGACAGATATATTCATAAACTGAACATAATCTAATAAAACGACTCTATAAACAACCAACAACACCACTGGAGTTGAATCCAGAAAACCAAAAGTAAGGCACAGCTTCGTTAAATTGAGTGGACAAAAATTCTTAAATTAAATTAAATTATAGTTTAAGTTTAAAGTCTCGATCCTGACACGTTTAAATCAGTTTCACATTCACAAGTCTCTGTCCAAAGTCTGTTAGTTTGGGACCTTTAACACGTTCTCCAGCCTCAGTCACAGTTTGGTCCAGAGAAGAAGGTGGGAGTAGGTCTGGGCAATATCATGATAAAAATGGAATCGTGAGTCTCTTTAGCGACTTTGGGTTTCTTTTTTTGAAGTCTCTTTTGGACTGCGCTTTAAAAGATATGAAGCTTAGCATTTTTCAGGTTTGATTTATGGAAATAAATCAATCTATAAAACTGAAACATGGATTTTTATCCTGTATTCATGTGTAAAAGTCGTTATTAATGTAAGAAAATCACAAACGCTTGTTTTGCAACAACACACAATGTTCTAATGATACTTTTTATTGAAGGGAAGAGTTTGTTTTGTTTCTCTCTAAAAATCTGGCAACACTGGTCAGAGTTTAACAGCTGGATTTAGCTACTGATTGTGAATTGTGTTTACCTCCAAGACAATAGGAAAATAAACGGTCCACAAGAATGAAATCAAAATTTGGCTCCAAGAAAATAGTGATGTTATTTTTTGCCGTATCGCCCAGACCTAGGTGGCAGATCCTATTCAAATAAACCTGTAACTAACCCAAATCTAGCACCAGAGATGCTCCAAGCGTACAACAGATAAACAACTCAGAGTTGTGCATTAGACAGATCGAACACACTCCTCTGTGTCGTGATTAGATCTGTCTAATGTCTGGCTCAAGTTGTTTAATCCTTACAAAAACAGAGTTCTGCTTTGGGATTCCTTTCAGTGCATCTCGGCAAATTCCCAAAAGGACTGAACAGAAGAGATGAAACTATCCACAGGAACTATAACCTCAGTGACATGAAAAGAACCTCAGACACTTGTAAAACCCAGATTAAAAACACTCACCTTGTTGTAGAGCTGCATCTTAAAGTCTGTAAAGTAGTAGATAGTCTTTAGTGTCTTTAGATATTTCATAATATCTGTCTCTGGCCTTGTATCCAAACTCCACAAAGCTCTGGTCCTCGTCGAACAGGACACATGTGGGAGCTTGGAAGTATCTGGTCCGGACTTTTGTTTCCATCGTTTGACCTGCAGCACTCAGACTCATTCAGAGTGAAACTGTAAGCATAACCGCTGAAGGCAGTGCCAAAGTCGATGGCCACGACGCAGCTGCTCTTCATGTCTGACACTTACACAGTCCTCTGACGCTCACACACAAACTGACCTGATACACTCACGCAAACATAACCAGTCTGACAATAAAACACACACCACACACCTGGCTCCACTGACGCTGCTTTTATCTGGTCTAAACTCCGCCTCTCAGAAGTCAATCTCGCACCAGATCTCGAACCCGTCTCACATATTATTGTCTTGGTTGCATTAACCCCATAAGGAACCAGCATTTTTTCACCAAAATCCCTGATGAAAACTGTCTAAAATTCAAACAGAATCTGTTTCTGATCGTTTAGAGCATGTCGATTCAACTTAAGGCCCGGGTGCCAAATCGGCCCGCCAAAGAGAAAATTCGTCCCTCCATTCACTTTCATTCACAAATATTCACACAAAAACATATTTCTCTTGTTTGTAGATTTCTAGATTATTATTTGGGTTATTACTCAAGAACTAGTGGTCAACTTAAGTTTCTTAATGTGTCAATAAGTATCTGAAAATAAGAATGCAGTGTTTTCCAGTTTTTTTTTTACTAATTTCCAGTGAGAAAATACGATATTTTTCATATTTTTAGCCAAACAATCCACTTTGCTCTTGTTCTTTGGGCAAATCTAAATTGAAGACAGTTAACATATATGCTTAAACAAAGATAAATATAACTTATTTGCATTTAATCTCCCATATCCAGTTTGAGATTGTCATTTTTACAGGCATGATTCAGTCCTGATTGAACTCTGATTTAGACCAGGTTTAGTCCTGGTTTAGATTTGGTTTAATGTTGGAATAGTCCCAGTTCAGATTTGGTTATGTGGTTTAACGTTGATTTGGACTTTTGTAGACCAAATGGATTGCAGCATTAGTTGGTATCATTATAGAAATAAATCTGGTCCTGTGAATGTTTGGTGCAACCTCGAGTCAAAAAGGCGACGTAATGTGCAACTACCCGGCCCAGAAGCCACGATCCTCGGTAAAATCTGGTCCTCACGAAAAATAGCCCTGCTTTAGAGCACAAACACGTCTGCGTGAAACTGAGGCTCCACAGTTTTTGTTTCTCACGTCTATTGACTCTAAATATAAAGAAAGCTAAACCTGTGCAAAACAAAATCACTAAATTATTTCTGCCTAAATGTGTTTTGTAAATCTAAACAGCTGCACAGTTAGTGGTTCTATCTGGGGCCAGAGGTTGAGAGTTTTTACATTTCCTCTTCAAAAGTTGAAGGTAAGAGCTTTTGAACATTACTTAACTGTAACTATGAGCGTTACATCTGCTTTTTTTTTCCAAATATGAATGTGACAGTATAGACTGCAGAAGCCTATATGCCACTAAAACTAAACATGTTTCTGATTGGTCAACGGTGACATCACTCACATATAAAAGCGCTTCCGTTCCCACCTTTCGCCCTCTGACCTCACGCTCTTACTTCCTGTCTCGGTTGTGTTGACACTGCTCGCTCACCACTCTCAGGTAGTATCCAAAATTCCACTTTATGCGCAAAAATATAGTATTATTTGTAGCGCTGATTAAATGTTTTGAATGTAGTGCTGCTGGCCATGGGCCTGTGTTAAGCCTGGCGACGCTGCTGTTGTGGTGCCGCCCGCTGTACCGGTGGTCGGGCGTGCGTCCTGCCTAGCGTCTCTACCAAAGCCTCTGCAGAGAACGTCCAGCTAATGTCAGGTGTGTAGCGTAACCTAACAGCCGTGTAAACTAATGTTTAGCAGCCTATTTAGAGGTAATGTTTACTTAATCTTTTAGATGTCCACCATGGAGCTGTGGGTGCACTGTAGCCGCCTTGCCTTTCACTGCTACCTTGCCTTCTTCTGCCAATTTGCGGTTCTGTTTAAGTGTCACTGTGTTCTCTTGGAGCCAGGTGGAGGGCTCCCGTGCCTATCTGTCTGTGGACACGAACAAAACCGGGACTGTATTTAAATGGACTGATTTACTTGATTTACGAACTGTATGTTGGCTTAACTTATTGAAACTTAAATTATGCAATGAATTTAACTTATACAAATTGTATTAATAAATGTTACATTTGCTTTTGATAATTTTGACTAAGCCTCTGACTATTGATAACAAACCTACGTGCCTTACATCTAGTTAATTGGTCCTGGGCCAACTCCCAGGTGGCGTTGTTGGTTTTTGTTTTGTTTTATTTTCAGCTAAAGTTAAACACATTACACATAAATTGTGATCATTATTCTTTACCCCCCTGCCACATATAGAAAGTAAAGAGATTAATTTTTTGAGAAAACTAATAAAAAAAACCAAATAGAGTAAAAGTGTGAGGTACCACATGTGCCCTTGGTTCTTCACAAGTCGTACAAAACAGACCAGTGTTTGTTACTTTAGCTGTGTGCTGCTGTTTTTATTGTTTTAATTATGACCTGAAACATATTTATTTAAAATGACTCTAAGTGTGTTTGAAGTGTGACTCTCACAGTGTGACTAAGTATTTAGTGAATAAGTGATTTTTTTTTCCATCATTTGTTATTTTTTTATTAGACTAAAGCAGTTCTTCTCAATTATTTTTTAAATCTAAAAGTGTATTTTTTTTAACATCAACAAAAGTGATCAGAGCCAAAATTGGTGAAATGATGTGGTAGATTAGGCGTTTTACCAGTGCTTAATTTGTAACTCAAACGTTGCTGGAACAAAATGTGGGTTTTGGACCGGGCTCCAGACAAGGTTGAACCTTTACCGGAGCAAACACAATAAGTGAACATAGAGGCTTAGAAATGCTAAATACAACCCAACTGTCCATCATACTCCAGGTTAAACGATATTGTCCGTGTTACACGTTTTCACACAGAGATTTTCATTTATTCTGACAGAAATCAGCGCACCTGCCGCTAAATCTGATCCACAGCAACAAGTTGCCCTCCCACACGCTCCTCGTCCTGCAGTTCAGCACTGCCTCTGCATCATATCTGACTCTCCACAAGTCACAACAACAACGCAGGACAAACAGCTTTTACACAGGAGACACAGGTCACAAACAGCTTTTACAAGGGTCTCATACATCAAACGTGACGCTAAAATACACGTTAAAGTAACACAGTAAAGTTAGTTGCACTACGAGAAACTCGACCGCTACATCCGCCTGTTCTAACCTCATTTTACACTCCAAACACAGTCACTCCAAACACAATGTGTACAAACTCACTCCACACGTGTCTCTCCTTATCACACTGTGACACTCCCACATTTGCCGCTGTGCCTTTAAACACACGTGACACTTCCAACCTCACGTGGGCACACTCCAAACACATGTGAGCACTTCCAAACACACAGTACACTCAGGAAACACACATGAACTAGCTACAACATCATGTGACAATTTAAACACATCGTTGACACTCCAAACACATGTGACAACGTCCGCACATGCGCACACTCCAAACAACATGTTGACACTTCCAAACACACATATGACACTCAGAAATCCAAACACACCGTGTGCATCTACCAAACACATGTGACAGCCTCCAAACAACACCATATGTGACACTTCCCCAAACACAATGTGACACCTTCCTAAACACATGATGACACTCCAAACACATGTTGAACAACATCCCAAAGCAAAACAGGATCAGGCTGCAGCATCGTTACCGGATAAATGTCAGAGGGGTCATATCAGACCAAATCAGATTCTTAACCCACGTATCAAGTGCAGAGATCGCTGGACAGACCCATGTAAATTTCGCTTTGTGGCGAGGCCGCGTGTTTCTTCTAGGATGTTCAGTGTGAGTTTGGTGTTCAAGAAGAAACCTCACTCATTAGACTTTTATCAGATGACAACTCATAGTCTCACAATGAGGATTTGGACTCTTTGTTATAAGACTGGCGGCTGTTAGTTTCATAGTTTAACTTTGCGTCTATGCACCTGAATAAGATCTCGGCTGTTTATTTATTAACGTGTGATTCTGCTATACCGGCGTAAATCATTCTATTGCTATCGGATAACCATTCTAAAAGCGAATGTCACACTGAAGGAAGCTGTAAGCACAATATACATTTGTAATCTTAAAGGACAATTCTTGTTGCAAATGAACAATAGCCACATTATGCATATGCCTTTCTTTATATTAAACAAACATACAAGAGTTTTTTTAGGTCTATTAGCTCTAATTGTCATTCGCGCTTGTTTCAGTTTTCTTGTCTGCTAATATGGCAGTTATTCACTCCTGAGATATGTATTAATGGAACTCTGCGTAGTCTATGAAGTCAAACCTTTTTAATCAAATCAGACAGATATACATAACGAGTACTACACATCACCTGGTGGCCATGCCAATAATTTTTTTGCGTGGACTAAGTTTTGAATTGTCTGTACAGAACATGAAACTGTGAAGCCATCAGCATTGGATTAAAAAACAAACTCCATTTGGTCTTTCACAGCTCAATCAGTTTTCCCATTTAACAATGCACGAGGGTACAATTTCACACGTACCGTAATTAAAACTGGAGAGACAATTTAGAGCTGGTCCTTCTTACAATGCATGTCTTTTGAAAATCAGTCTGGTTATTAACACTTGAGAATTATGTAAATATAATACTGTTGATGCAATTTAATTATGTAAAAATTGACAACAAATCTTGATAAGCGACTGTGTTCTAGGTACTGTGTAAGACATGTGAGAGCTGTGCATGGCATCTATTTTTAATATATGCTTCAGATCTTAACGTATAGAATGGTTTGTTCACGTATACAAGACTATTGCTCGAATTAAACATGTGTACGCAAAGATCCACAAGCGGTTCCCCAGGTGTAGAATGATTGTCACCGTATTTATGTTGCAAATAATAACGAAATACGGACTCGAATTTAGTGAGACGACTGTGTCATTAATGGATTTTTCCTAAATATCAATTATAACTGTGCGCTTTCCACAGATCAGATTAAGATGCACGGACTTTGAAAAAATCTGTGTACATTTGGATCCTTAGCTACTTTAAACCAGCTGTTTACCTGAGTCGACCAGTAACGGTCTAACTGTCTTGTCACCGAGACTTGAATATGCCCGCCAGCCTGGTTTGCCTCTGACACATTCAATGACGACTCTAGACACAGCAGCCATCCACCATAAAATGACCCTTTTAATTACCAAGAACGGGTACAACTTCACAACGTCATTAATTTTTCACTCATAAAAACATAAATACGTAGCTGTATTTTATCTGTGTCAATGGTAAGTAGAGCAGAACAAGAGGAAAGAGATTGCGACAGTTAACTATTAACAACTTAACCCACCAGATACAACCATTCAATCTAACTTATTCCATTGCAGCATCTATGAGCTTTTGTTTTGCAGTATCAACCGCAATGTTTGTGGGTAGTCTGATGCATGTGAAAATGGTGTCAGTTTTTAGTGAACTCACTTCTGTTTCTAGTTCATGCTGTAGTTAGCCAAGTATAGCTCATGATTGTTATTACAACATTGTGTAGACATACTGGATTGTTTTCTTCTTTCCATTGCCAAACATGCGAAAGTGGAAAATGTTATATCTGTGTTTCACATAGATCTTTGCATTGTCAATGTGAGCCATGAAAAATGGCCGACAATAACCATAAAATTGGTGCAAACGTCCAACACAGTCGAAAAGCAGAAGATCTATACTTTCATTTTATTTATTTTTTTTTTTTTTATTTCCAATGATTGATAATCCAGATACGATCGAGGACTGGAGAGATTTTAGATGAACAAGGTTAACAATGTACGACACCACTTAGGTTTCAATATCCACAGACGACGCGTAGGAGTCGCATTATTTACGTACAACAATAACCTAACAAGTTATATGAGAATTATAGGAATTCACCTGTATTAGAGAGCAAATCTGTCATGAAGGAAAATGGTATAAGAAAACAAACTTTCAGCTGTGTTACTGTTGGAAAAATGTTCCACCACACGCCCGAAACAAGACAAAAAAAACCAAATTGAACATTAGGGCTAGGGCGATATGGCAATAAAAATTGTAAATCGACCATTTTCCTGGAGTCACAGATTACGATTCGATTTTATCACCGATTCATGGTCTATTTTTGTGTTACTTTTAGGGCGCAAAACAAAGATAAAATCTGAGATTTTCTAGAAGAATATTTCTACTTTGTCAATAGGCTTAAGAATACACTAGCTGTTCAAAATGTCTGTTTTGTTTGCCGAGATTTTCAGAGAGAAATACACGTAGGAACCTGAAGCCTTCCAAACATGAAATCCTGAAGAGACAAGCAACCATCAGCCGCCTTCAAGATAAAAAAAGGAACAACAAAACAAAAATAAAGAATAAGCAGATAAAGTTTCAACACTTTGTGTGGTTTTGCTAAATGCAGAACAAGTATTTGGTATCAGGACCGACTGAAGCACAATGAGCGCATGTATAGAGGTACATATGAGCATGGTTATACATACATCAATGTGATGGCTGATATCATCTCCTGTGACATTTTTCACTGCCGGAATTTAAATTTATAGTGAGAGGTCCCATCCAGTAGTGATACTCCACGTCACCGCTCAGCTGAGATCATAATGCTGGCTATTTTGTGACACTCCAACACATGTGACACTCCAAACACATGTACACTCCAAACACGACGTGTGACACCCAAAACACATGTGACATCTCCAAACACACGTGACACTCCAACACATGTGACACTCAAAGCACATGTGAACACTCCAAACACACGTGACATCCAAAACACATGTGACACTACCAAACACATGTGACAACTTGTTGCTCCAAACCATGTGACACTCCAAACACAAACGTGACACTCCAAACACAATGTGACACTGCAAACACAACGTGACACTCCAACACAGTGACACTCCTCCAAACACCATGTGAACACTCCAAACACACGGACACTCCAAACAACGTGACACTCCCTGCTGCTTTAATGCCATCAAAACGAGTTCGCAAAATAACAACAAATATTCACAAAATCCACTTTGACGCATATTTCCTGTTTAGAAGAGATACAAGAGCGGGGCTCGCCTGGAACCAATGAAAAGTCTTAAACCCGCTGTGGCTGCTTCTGATTGGTCAATTTCCTGTCAGTTTCGTTTTTAACCAATCACAGTCTGTGACTTCCGTCTTCAACACAAATAAGTCTGTTGTTTCTGTGAATGAGAGACTGGAGAGGACAGAGCCCGCGTCTCGTAGAAGACAAAAAGCTTATTAGAAAGCGTTACCGGAGCAGACAAAACTGTTGCCGGAATGCCCCACGAGAGTTCCCGGATCTTATTCCGGCTTGTTCCGGCTCAAATTGAGCCCTGCGTTTTACCCACGGTTTTCCTGTGGACACACAACCTCAGGCTTGTTGACGCTGCTCTGTCCCGGTTGAGGGGCGCGGCGGTGTTGGGCCGTTCTGTCCACCTGTGTGTGTCTGGCGCGGTGCGCGAGAAGCCCGGACCGCTGAACACAAACACAGCGGAGAGACGCAAACGCGGAAATGTTCCGATACTGGCTCCACGATCAAAGCAGGACAGACAAGGCACGTGAACGGCACAGATTTTATGAAACGCGCTGATTCAGGACCGACAGGACAGGAGCTTATTGATCTATGGACTGTTACCGTCCCCCTGGCATCGCATCATGCCCCCCCACTATTTGAGAAGTACTGGACCAAAGTGTAAGGGGCCATAAGTAAATGTGATGACGGGGGTCTTTCCTGTCCTGGGGGTTTTAACCTTTACCCCCCCAATAGTCTGACGGCCCTGGAGAAACAACAACAGCAGCAGGAAGAAGCAGAGGATCAGGAACAGAAGAGATAAAACACTTCTCTTCTCGTGACGTTTGTGTTGAGTGTGATTATGTGTGAGTCACTGCCCCATCACGAGGAGGTCATCGGTTCAGCTGCTTCTGTAGAAAACATTCATCACAATCACAAGAGTAATCAAAGCTCCGAGGACGTTTCCTGGTTCAGTTTGTTCAGAGAGAGAAAAGAATGAAGCAGAACCGGTTTGAGCCACTTTAACTCTCTGACTTTAACTTTAACTCTTCAGACTGAAACAAACAAGCGTCTACAGAGACATTCAAATATGTTGACTGTGAGAAAATTGAAAATGTGCCTGTGTTCGAGAGGTTGAGGATCTTGTTTGAATTCATGTGTTTTAACCTCGGACAGTCATCTAAATCTGAGTCGTCTGCAGTAATTATTGTGTTCATTTGACTTTTAACAAATCGTGACGTGACTGAAGCAAAGTTCCTCACATCTCTTCCTGCTAAATCCAGTTTATTTTGTCTGAACTTTTCCTTTGCTCTGTTTCTATTGTTGATCTGCGTTTGCTCAGCTGAGATTAAACACAGAAACAAGGAAATGCAGCGGTGAGTTTTGGTTGTGCTTCAGTCACCAGACAAACGTCGGAGTTTATCTTTAGACTGATCGTGATCACGAGAACAACTCCTCTTGAAATCAGACTGAATCATCTCTCTGTCTCGTTATTCTTGTTGAGTGAAGTTCTCGTGAGTGTGGTTCATGAGACTGCAGCCTCCGTATCTGCAGGTTTATAAATATTCTCTCCACACTCACACAGTGTCTGCGTCTCACTGATGAAACAGCTGTTGTCCCTCGCTGTGTTTGAGAAGAGTCGAGGTGGGACCCATGATACACAGACTTTTTAGGCTCCAGGGTCGAGTCAGGTAAACATAGAGACCGTAAACTTGATCCTGGAGAATCCAAACTCACTTCTCTCGTTGTTCTTTTGTATAACCACCAGTACAGAGTCTAAAGAAGCAGAACCCTGAAGGACTTGGTGCAGAATTACTACTTTGGTGCCTAAAGGGTTAATAGTATTCACATTAAAGAATAAAAAGAATTTATCTTCAATAAAAATGTCCCACAGTCTGGCTTTAACGAGCTCTTTTATTGAATCATGTGATTGTTTAAAAAGTTACACACAGTCACTTTAAAAGTTTAGAATATTTTCTTTGATTTAAGTGTTTTTAATCTGCCTAACCCAACACACATGAAGCTGGAGGTGTTTCCATGGCGACTCAGTGTCTGGTCGCTATAGTAACCCTGTGATAGCGCCCCCTACAGGTCTGCGCTGAGGAGCACCAGCAGGCTGCTCCCGGGGCTCACGTATCGAGTGTGTTCGATCTCTCCTCCGCCGTTACTCGGCTTCTGGAAGTGAATCTCCAGCTGGTCCTGGACCTCCTCCGCGTCGCCCGTGTCCCGGACGTTATCCAGGAGGAGGGTACGCTTCGGAGCGCCGCAGAAGCTCTGAACATGTAAACAGACAAACAAACAAACACGTCAGCAAACACAGAAACACGTCAGAGAGGAGGAGAGAGCGCCGCAGAAACTCTAAACACATAAACACATAAACCGCGTTGCCCGTGTCCCGGACGTTATCCAGGAGGAGAGTACGCTTCAGAGCACCGCAGAAACTCTGAACAAGTAAACAAACAAACAAACAAACAAACAATTCAGCAAACACAGAAACATGTCAGAGAGGAGCAGAGAGCGCAGCAGAAACTCTGAATAAACAAACAAACACATTATCCAGGAGTGAGGTCCGCTTCGGAGCGCCGCAGAAGCTCTAAACAAGTAAACAAACAAACAAACACGTCAACAAACACACATCAGAGAGGAGGAGAGAGCGCTGCAGAAGCTCTGAGAAAACAAACACGTAGTGCACTGCACACTACAGCGTTTACGCGCATAAGCTTGTGTAGCCACAGTCGTGCGTCTTCGCGTAGGCGGCCACTCTGCAGCTACAACATCGTGCTGTCGCCCGGCTAAAGCGCCTTTGTTGCAACCACAAAATCATATTTAATGAGTTCCAGTTCCAGTCACAACTACTTAATATTTGCAACAAACACATTAGTTTCACGTCTCTCTTTCCCCTCGTCGGTGTTCCTCCTCCGCCGCTCTCTGCTCTGCCACAGCAGCAGCAGCAGCAGCAGACACAGGCTGAGCTCCGGGCGCTGTGTCTGTGTCTGTGTTCATCCTGTGTCTGTAAACTGTCAGTGCAGAGTGTGACCCGCGGACACACTCATGTGATAAAAGTGAAGCTAAAGGTGTTGCTTTGTTGCTTCTCTTATGAAAGAGAGAAGAATACACTGGTGCTCAGGCTAAAATAAATCTACACTTAACTATTTACAAGGATTTCAGGGAGATGTATAGCCCAGCTGCATTTCGTTCTAAAGTCACAACATCATTGTTTCTCCCTCAAAAATACTGAACGGGAGCGGGACGGGACAGGAGTGAGACCTGTGTGAGTCTCAGGAACAGCAGCGAAGGAAACACAAGAACCAGACAGGGAACTGTGTAGCCTGTGGTGAGAGGGCGCTGGGCCGTACCTGGAACTTGTGCAGCCGATGTTCATAAACCGGAGACACTTTGACTTTGGTCTGAGACTCCAGGTCCACCAGGTGTTCGGCTCGGACGCACAGAGACTCCGACACTGAAGAAACAACACACACAGTTTAACACTTTACACTTTAACATGAGACACTGAAGCAAACACTCAAACTGAAACTGAAACCTTCTGGAGGTAAAACGTCACCAAAACTGTTCAGGAGAAACACAGAGATAAAACCAGACTCTGGAGCGTTGTTAAAGTCTTATTTCTGAGTCATAATGTGAACAAACCTGACTAAAGGAACAGCTTTAACACACAAACACACGAGACTGAATAAAGGTTCGTTTATGTTCACGCACTCACCTCCAGGAGAGAGAAACTGGACCCTCGCTCGCCCCTGTCTCTGGTCCAGCTCCACCTTCTGCACTTCAGCTCCTCCTCTGCTGGGACGAGAGAAACTCAGAGCCAAACACTGCTCCACCTGCTGCTTCGACATCAAACTCACAACCTCCGACACGTCCACGTGACAACGAGAGACCAGCAGCTCGATCTGAGAGAGAGAGAGGATCCACATGAGAGATCAGAAACACTGACACAAATGAGAATTTGAGCAGGTTTTGTTGGCTGTTAGTGACAGTTAAGCCCTATTGTTACATAGATTTTTGTAGAAAAATAAAATAAAAGACATTCAGATACTTTCAGATCCTTGTTTGGGTTTTGAGCTGATGAACACGTGTGCAGAGACACACAGCAGCTGCAGGAGAACATGCTGACGCCTCCTGTACACAGACTGAGGCTTCAGTCACTGTGGTCTGTTATTGCCCAAAGCCACAGATTCATCTGGATTCTCACAAAAATGTGTTTTGTGACTTGAAAGTCTCATCAGACGCTGTGACCTCCGACAAAAACAAACTCTCTACGGATTCTTTTCACACACTTGTGTGACATTTGGACGTACGCTCACACTGCTCTGAGGTAGGGCTGAAACAACTAATCGATTTAATCGATTAAAATCGATTATTAAAATAGTTGTCAACGAATTTGGTCATCGATTAGTTGGCTAAAAACTTTTACTATCAGTCCGCTGTGATCCAGCGGCTTTGAGTGGACATCAGCGGCTTTACAAAGCTCTCCTTCGACTCTCACAAAGAACAGACGAACACAAACCTTGCGCATGTTTAGCGGACCTTTTAATCACATAATAACAGCCGAGCGTAACCTGTCGGCGGTGGTGTAGGCTATAGCTTAATCTCATAAAGTTACGAGTTTGTTATTTCTCCGCGGGTGATTCAGCCGCTTTCAGCGCTTTAGACTCGCGGTAACTTTCTAGAAAAGTCCCGCGGTAAATCTAGCGTCTTTTTGATTTGTCTTTGCTGTTACACGAGCTGCTGCGTGTGCTTTTTCTGAGGTTTTCTCTGATAAAGTTAAAAGCCGTCCACAGCGTCTCTCTCCTCTCCTCTCACCAAAAAAAGCAGCAGCCAGCAGGCCCCGCCCCTTTCCCCTCCGTGTGTGAGTAACCATGACGACGGAGTTTGAGTGACAGGAGTGAGAGACGAACACTCGCAAACTTAAAACTTTTAGATATGAAACAAAACAATCATAATAATGATCTTAACAGGACCTAATAGATACAAATGCTAATAACAGTAGGCCAGGCCTATGCATTAGATGCAGCAGCAAACACTTGTTAGGTTTAATATGACTTAAAACAAGTTAATCTCATTGGCTCATTCTTTATAGATGCTTTAAAATATTATGAGCTCATAATAAAAAGCAGCAGTCCAAAGGTCCAAAAAATGGAGATTTTATTTTTTGGCCACATTGCCCAGACCTATAATAACCACATTAAAAGAAGAAGCTAGATAGCAAAATCTGGTTATTCTACTTTATTTTTGTATTTTCTTATTATTCATTAAGTGCACACAAGTTGTCTTTTGCATAAATACATTTAATAAAATGCAAAACACCTTATATTTATTATTTTGTCATTTTTATCCGATTAATCGATTAATCGATCCAATAATCGACAGATTAATCGATTATCAAAATAATCGTTTGTTGCAGCCCTAGTCTGAGGTCTGTGAACAAGGAAGCTTTGGTTTGAAGCACTTTCTAATACGAGAGCCTCACACTGAACTCACACCCAGCGTACGACAGGGGTAAGGGCCAAACATGACGTGTGTGAACAAGCAAACTACACATGCAGCAGAATATGTGTGCACCTAAGGGTGAGTCAGCGCGAGCCCTGTGTTTGTCTCTGTTAAAACATGTGTCTGTGTTTCTGCTCTTGTATCAGGTCTGGAGTGAAAAGAACCTCATGAACAGGTTTAGATTTCCCTCTGGACAGAACGAGTAAGGGCAAACGCAGGTTAGCAGTAGTAAATGTTTCTGAAGCTGGATCCTTCACACAGTCCAGACCTGTCCCAGGACCAGGACCTGTCCCAGGACCAGGACCTGTCCCAGGACCAGGACCTGTCCCAGGACGTGTGGAGCTGATGGAAACACAAATACAACAGTAGAAGATTGATTTCTCTGTATCTACACTTCTACACCTACGCCTGCGTCGTGACAAAAAAATAGGTTGGATTCTTCCGCTCCCGATTTTTGCGACAAGCGCTGACTGTGTGTCTGGTTTCAATGACTTTGTGTGTTTTCTAAATCACTTGCAGTGTGTCCGAGGTGTAACAACACGCTAAGAACACGCTAACAACCCGTTAACATGAGGTGTGTGTTTTACCTCAAACTGGACGATGGGCTCAGTCCTGATTCTCTTGGGTTTCACCTCCAGAGTTTGATCATCGAAGGAAACGAGACACGAGTCCATCTGCAGGATCTGAGACACGACTGAAGGACAACAGAGAGAGAAGAGAGAGAGAGAGAGAAAGAGAAAAGAACAGAAAAGAAGGGAAGAAAGAGAGAAAAGAGAGAAAGATGAATGAGAGAAAGGGGGGGCAAAGAGAGAGAGAAAAAGGGAAAGAGGAGAGAGACAGGGGTGTTAAATTATACATTTAAAGTGACTGTAAACCCTAAGCTCCTGCTGGAGGAGCGCAGGAGCAGGTGAGAGGAGGGTCTGATACCTCGTTCTTCTTCAAAGGTGATGAGCGCCTGTCCTCCGCGCAGCAGCAGCGCCCCCTGCTGGCTCACGCTGAAGCAGCCTCTGATTGGCTCGTCGGCTCTGACATCATCAGCCTCCTGCTTCAGCCTCACGAACTCCAGGTCACAGGGAGGGAGGGGGGCGCAGATCTGAGGTCAGAGGTCACACAGAGGTCAGGGGGAGGGAGGAGAAAAGGAGAGAGAGAGAGGAAGAGAGGAAGGAGAGAGAGAGAGAGAAGGAGAGAAACCGGAGAGAGAGGAAGGAAAGAAAGAGGAAAGAGAGAGGAAGGAGAGAGAGGAAGGAGAGAGGAAGAAGAGAGAGGAAGGAGAGAGAGAGAGAGAGAGAGGAAGGAGAGAGAGAGAGAGGAAGGAGAGAGAGGAAGAAGAGAGAGAGGAAGAAGAGAGAAGAAGGAGAGAGAGGAAGGAGAGAGAGAGAGAGAGAGGAAGAAGAGAGAGGAAGGAGAGAGAGAGAGAGAGAGAGGAAGGAGAGAGAGAGAGGAAGGAGAGAGAGGAAGAAGAGAGAGAGGAAGAAGAGAGAAGAAGGAGAGAGAGGAAGGAGAGAGAGGAAGGAGAGAGAGAGAGGAGAGAGAGAGGAAGGAGAGAGAGGAAGAAGAGAGAGAGGAAGAAGAGAGAAGAAGGAAAGAGAGGTAGAAGTGTAGACTTTATGGAAAGATTTAAGAAACTTTGAAAGATTTGAGAAAGAAAACAAGTTTGAAAATGGTAGATAATCGTTGAGACAAGGGTCAGGGGTCACAGAGAGGGTCACAGAGAGGTCAGAGGTCAGACACACCTTAAACCTGTGCTGTAGTTTCCTGGCCTCAGCTCGACTCGTCTCCAGGCGGTCTGTGGTTCTCTTCAGTTTGTCCATCAGCTCCATCCTGGTCTTAGTGAGGACACTGAGCTGAGCCTGAAACACACAAAACAAGACCAATGTTTGTCTCTTTAAAACTCTTTAAGACCAGAATCTGAATCGTTTTTACTGAAGGAAACAGAGAAATAAACAAATCAAGTAGGGCTGCACGATATTTACAAAATATCTAATTGTGATTTTTCTGGTTGATATTGCAATTTCGATTTCGATTCGACATATTATTATATTATGTTTTTTTCTGTTGAGCAGACCATTTTTAACCATGGAAAATATTAAAATAAACTGCCCAACTAGTTTCTGCATACATTTCAGGCATTATTACCGAAGCTGTAATCAAGATGGATTGTCTGCTGTGCACCTTGACTATTTAGTTGGCCTGCATTAGAAGTAACAGACCGAAAAACACAATTACACCAGCAGATGGCGCCAACTGCCCCTGAACAGCTCTGACGTCTCAGAGTGAAAAAAAATAAAGATCGCTAAAACTCAAATAACAACGTTTGTCTCATAAGTCCTGAGCAAACCAGTGTGTCTCTGCAGTGTTTAAGGACTAATGTCAGTCCTGCAGCTTTTATTCACCTGGATTTATGTTTGTGAAGAAAACAGACTGGATTTGCCTGGGAAACTATCGATCAAGCTAAGGTAAGGTAAGCGGCTAATGCTAGCACCAACTTTAAAACGTGGCTCCTTATTTATGAGTGGATTTATTGAATACGCACTAGAAGAGTCATACAAGCAGTGTTTATAGACTTTTGTTTAGTCGTGTTGTGCTCAGTGTTGGCTTCATAGTGCGCCGTGTACAATAAAAACGACTGCGTAGGAAAATCGCGGCTTTTGTGATTAGCTAATCGCTCTTGTCAATATCGCGGTATCGATTCGATATCGATATATTGTGCAGCCCTAAAATCAAGTTTTAAAATGGAATTTCCCCTTTAACTTTAATTATTTGAAAATTTTAGACTAAACCATTGGATAAGAAAGATTTGAATAGAAATATCATCAGAAGTGTCTCTCTCCTCTCTCTCCTGTAACTCTCTCTCTCTTCTCTTTTCTCCTTCCCTCCCTCTCTTTCTCTTCCTCTCTCTCTCTCATTGTCTCTCCTCCCTCTCTCCTTCCTGTCTCTTCTTCCTCGCTCTTCTCTCTCCTCTCTCTCTCTCTTACCCTCAGTTTCTCTCTCTCCTCTCTCTCTCTCTCACCCTCAGTTTCTCTCCTCTCTCTCGTCTCTCCTTCTCTTCTTCTTGTCGTTTCTTGATCAGATCCATCAGGGCGTTTTGGACTTTCTTCTTCTCAGATTCTTCTTCCAGTTTCCTCAGAATCAAACCAGACTTCACGTCGTCGGCTTTTTCCACTTTGGCCTGAAACACAAAACAAACACATTTCTTTTCCAGTCCCAACATGGCCGCCACACTTCTCCTTCTTCTCTGTGTTTGTGTGTGTGGGAGGGCATCTGGCTCAGTTTCTCACCTTCCACTCCTGCAGCTCTCTCTTGGCTCGCTCCAGTTCAGAGTCGTTCTCCTCCGTCTGAGACAAAAACACAAAACAGCAGAAACTTACATTTTTACTTTGGAACATTCTTGATTGGGAAATCCATGTTTTATGCCTTAAAAATATGACTAAAGGAGCCAAATTATAGTCACATTTGTACTTTTATTTATTTTTTATTTTATTTTATGTAAGTCTCATTTTGGTCCAAAAGTGACTAAAGTCAGATTATTTGTTCAGATGAAGCAACAGAATTGACAACAAGTTTATTTAGACAGTTCATTTTGGTCGAAATTGTCTAAAATTTATCATAATTAGTGAAGTTGTCGCCTTTTCAGACACTTTCAAACTTACAGAAAAGTACTTTTACTTTTGAGTCCTTTTCAAAAATGTACTGAAGTAAAAGTATCCAGAATAAAATATACTTAAGTAAAGTACAAATACCTTATAAAGTTACTTAAGTACAGTACTTTTACTTTTGTACTTAGTTACTTTCCAGCACTGATTCCAACATAGAAACAATCAAACCAAAGACAAGACATTGACATAACGTCACAGGTGAACAGTTTCCATTAAACGATCAATAACTTGTGATCAGAATAAGACAGAGAACAGCAGCTGGATTCATTAGTTACACAGACTTTGAGCTTTTCTCTGTTGTTAAAATGGAAAATGTGAGATTTACTGTTTTTGAGTGATTCAAATCAAAGTAAAAAATGTGAAAATAAAACAAGGTCTGTCCGAATTCCTCGTGTTTCTTCAGTGTAACGTGATTAGTTAAAAACACGGGACCAAAAAACAACACTTCACCGTCACAACTTTGACATAACCTATTGTTTTTTACCTTGAGCGGCGCCGCGGCGGTCAGTTCAGCTCCAGACATGTCCGAGTACAGGTCCAGGTCCAGATCCGAGTCCAGGTCCAGGTCCAGGTCCAGATCCGAGTCCTAGACCAGTTTAAGTCCTGGTTTAATAGAAGTAGACGTGAGAGAGCGCGAGGACGTGTCCGTGTCTCTGCGGAGGAGAAAATGGAGACTGACTCTGAGCTCCAAATGTTTCCGTGTTTCAGGAGAAAACGAAAGTGAAAGTTAAACGTGACGCAGCAGAAACGCAACGTCACCGGAGCTGTGGTTTTAGATAATTATATTGTGAATGTTGTTTTGAGGTTATCCAAAAACTGAATATCCAGTTTTATCACGCAGGAAAAGCCAGAGTTGGCAAGTAACTAAGTATTTTTACTCAAGTCCTGTACTTCAGTAGTTTCTTGAGTTTTACAAAATCTGGTGACTTTTCACTTTTACTTCCTACATTTTTCCAGACGTATCTGTACTTTTCTACTCCTACATTTTATAATCAGGTGAGTTACTTTATAAGCCCATAAACATGTGTTTTTCCTTTTAAAAATGCTGCTGTCGTCGTGTATCAGAGCTTTGTGAACAAATGAACAAGTGAAAATCACTCAAAACGTTATGAAAAGTACATGATTAGCTTATCACAGATAAAAGTCAGATGAATTAAAATTAACTGACTGTAAAGTCCATCTCACACTCACAACATCACAAACAACTTTATGTTCTGCTAAAATACATTTGGAGATTTGTTAAAATGTCTTTAAACCTGGATTTTCTGGATTTTTTCTGGTTCAAATGGTTTTATTTGATGTGTCTAGACCACATATGTCAAACTCAAGGCCTGGGGGCCAGATGCGGCCCTCCACCTCATTTCATGCAGCCCTCAAGGTCTTATAAGGTTTACTTTAATAGTGCCAGGAGTAACGCATAATGAATTGATTTGTCTGAAACTTAAAGAGAAAGTCATTTATTAGACTAATGCAGACATTTTTTTCAGTAATTGTCACTGCAATAATTATACAAAAATCAAAAACACCTGTTATTTGTAGTACGTCAAAGATTAATAAGGTTAACTTGAGTTACAACCGGCCCTTCAAGGACAACCCCGATGCCAATATGGCCCTTTGTCAAAATGAGTTCGACGCCCCTGGTCTAGATCAGGGGTGTCCAAACATTTTTCACTGTGGGCCGCATTTTGAAGCTTCTATGGAGCGGAGGGCCATATAATACACTTCCGTGAAGAGAATCATTCAAAATTTTCTATTTGACTTAATTTTAATGAACAACCACACTTTTAATAAGGCTTTAGACATTCATTTTAGGTTTCAAAGGCATCAAAATGTTTGTTTTTTCGACTATGATAGACAAGTTGCTCATATTTGTCAATAAAAAGTATAATTTTTGTAATTTGGGCCAATCTAGCTGGAAGTGTGAGGGCCAAAACAATTGGTCCAAGGGCCGCATTTGGCCCCCGGGCCGCAGTTTGGACATGCCTGGTCTAGATTATACGACTTGTTTTGTTGTGTTTTTGTTTCAATACATTTATTTTTGTTTCAAGTTTAATGAAATCAAACATTTACACTGACAGTGTTGGGCTCAAATCTCTTGAAAACAGCAGAAATGTCCTGAAACAAGTGAAATAATCTGACACCTAAAAGTTTTAATGGAGACTAGAGAATAACCTTGGCAGTGTGATACTTTTTACTTTTTGTACTTAAGTCAATTCACACACGTTTACTTTTATACTTTTACTCAAGTAACAAAGTTCCATCAGGACTTTGACTTTAACCAGAGTCAATTTTACAAAAGTAACTGAACTTTACTAGAACAGTGAACTTCAGGACTTTTGCAGCTCTGGTAAAAACCTGCTAAAAAGAGCTCAATTACATAAAAAAAACAATAATACAAAAGTGAAGCTGTACTTTTTCAAAGACAAGGCATGTTTAAATAGATACTGAATCATAATTTCTACATTAATCAATTCAAAGCGCTTTATAAAGCAGGAAAATTAGTTTATAATGACAGATTGCTGCAGTTTTAGGATTAATTTGACACATTTTAGTTTGATAATAAAACACAGTAGAAAAATGACCAAATTCAAACTTAGACAAGTGTTGAAGAGCCGGACTAAACTGTCACTGTTGCAAAAAAAATAATAGTAGTCTACAAGAATAAACCACTAACATTTTTATAAGAATAAAGTTAAAGCTTTAAAAAGTTGTAATTTTACACAAAAACATTCATTTGTTTATTGATAATTGAAGATTTTTTCAGATTACACTTAAAATTTAAGCAGATTAAAATGATTATGTAATGAAAAAACAAACTCAACATTTAATTTAGAAAAAATCCAACTATTTATGGCTTCAACTTTTTTCTCACAATAATGCTACTTTTTAGTCTGATTATATTAGTTTATTCTTGTTAATTGATTGTTTTTTCTCCTATAATTTTCTAATATAAGCTTTACTTGTCTCTTATAGTTTGTCTTACATTGTTTCTCAAGAAAACAAGGGACTATGTTTGTCTAGTATTTTACACGTTTTGATTTTGTTTGGGTTGAACCTGATTGAAACATAAAAGATCTAAATTTACTTCAACACACACTATTTTGAATTTATGAAAAAAATCTTGAGTTAATAGTTTAAAAGAGTGTGAGTTTGATTCAGAAGCGCTGCGTGTAAAAAGAGTAAAAGTCTGAATATTTAAGGAGAAATTCGAGTTATATATGAGACAGTGTGAGTGTAGAGTCTATGTAGAGGCAGCAGGGGGCGCCACAGCTCTTTACAACACCAGTGAAGAAATTACTGAAGTTCACTGCTCCAGTAAAAGTTCAGTTACTTGTGTAAAAAAGACTAGTAAAAGTCAAAGTCCAGATGAAACTTGAGTAAAAGTATAAAAGACTCTCACTCTGTCACTTCTGTTTGTTTGATTCTGTGAGAACAAGCTCTGCACAGAGGGAAAAGTCTGGAAGTTTGGACACATCAGCTTCTAATTGTTCTCCTCTTGTTTCACAGACGTATTTTTACTCAAGTACTGTACTGAAGTAGTTTTCTAGAGCAGTTATTGTGCCTTGTAAGAATAATTCCGTTTTCAAATCCAATCTATGAAATAAAAAAACAGATTTAATTGGATCACTTCCCATTTTGGAATGTTCAAAACAACGTTTTCAGCCACAGTGAAAGTAAAACAATCTCTAGTTACTAATTTAAAGATTAGTTTAAAGGTGCATTGTGTAGACATTCTGTCATTATGAAGAGCAAATTACTTTGGAATTTTCCAAAGTAAAATATTACACAGATTTACCGTAATTTCTGGATTATAAGCCCTACTTTTTTCTCAAGCTTTGAACACTGCGGCTTATACACCAATGCAGCAAAATGATAGATTCTCATAGACTTACTAATAAAAAGTGCGGCTTATATATGTACTTTATTATTTTCTGACTTAAATCTAGTGGGTGCGGCTATATTCAGGTGCGCTCAATAGGGCAGGAATTACAGTAATATGTATTTGATAAGTTATACAGTAATTTTATTCAACATAGCTGGGAAAAATGTAATCTTATTGTGAGGAAAGTTGCCTCTCCATAGATCTGACTTGTACTACCTGTTTTTCTCATTGCATAAGTTTAGAACATTACAAGGACAAAGTTACAAAAGCAGGCAGGACCTCCACCAGAAAAGTGCCAGAGTTTACCATTATTTGAGCCGGTGGTGTGCTACAGAAAATTTCAGCCAAAAAGTGTGCCACGAGTCCAAAAGAGTGGGAAACACTGTTCTAGAGTATCTGTACTTTATTTGAGTTTTACAAAATCTGGAGACTTTTTACTTTTACTTCTTACATTTGTCCAAAAGTATCTGTACATTTTACTCTATACTTTGTAAAAAAACAGGTGACTTACTTTATGAGCTCCTAATCAGTTGTTTTTCTTTAAAACCAGGTCAGAGCTGCTGCTGTCGTCGTGTATCAGAGCTTTGAGAACAAGTGAACAAGTGAAAATCGCCAAAAAGTAATCTACAGTACATACTTTCCATGATCAAAGTCTGATGAATTATGATTAATTCACTGTAAAGGTCATGTCTCCTTTAAAACCTGGATTTGAATATTTATTTTGTCTGGTTCAGATGGTTTTACTAGATTATGTGACTTGTTCTGAGATGTTTTTGTCTTGTTTCAATACATTTGTTCTCGATTCAAGTCAAATTATTTGCTAATGAAGTAAGACATTTTTAATCACGTCAGCGGTAAATTAGATTCAAACTCAGGTGTGGGCAGTTATGTTTCCTCGACGGCGGAGGGTTGAAATCTGGTCATTGGCATCGTTATTGTAAGTAGATTTTTTGTTAAATAGGCTTTTTAAATCATTAATTTGATTATTTATTATGATAAAAAATGGGACATCAAGCAAAGACACAAGCTCCACAGCTAAATCAATCAAATAAAAGACATTTAAAGAATAACACTTATTCTCAAAAGTGTTCCGGGGGCTAGATCAAAACAGTCCGAGGGCCGCAGTCAGGTCTGTTCAAACTCAAATCTGTTGAAAACATCAGAAAAGTCTTAAACAAGTGAAGTAACCTGGTAAATGTCTAGTATTCCAGTAGTTTTAAAGCGACTGAAGCTCAGACTCTTCATCTTCAGTTTAGTCGTTTGAGTTACATCAGAATCCAGCGCGCCGCCCCCAATACGCACATAACGCAGAGCGCGTAGGGCACCACCTGGTCTGGGGCACCAAGCCGAGCTGTGCCGTCCCACTGCTGAACTCATGAGTGACAGAAAAGTCTGATCTAGACACATTGTGCCTGACATAGCGCAAAATCAAAGACCCTGGAACCCGTTTCGAACAGGAGGGTGTTCTACACTCATAAGCTCTTAGCCAATCTTTATTTGTATCAATAGGCACATATTGGGCCAGTTACGAGGAAAACAGCAGATGAATTAAGACGGCTGCAGATTTGAACACGCAAATTACCGCGGCGAAATACGGCGGATTTTTCCACATTTACGCTTAGATTTTTTCAGAGGAAACACAAACCATGAATCTAGTCTCTTTGTCCAGACAAAAGTTACAGACAATAGTATTTCCTCAAACTTTAGCGCGAGGATATCTTAGTTACCTAATGTAACTATAGTTCTATGAGTATGTGCGTTTGAAATGAAGGGACTTGCTGTTCTAAAACATCCCAGATAAAAGACAAATGCATCTATTATGTAAAAAAAATGTAGGCAACTCTCAATCTTTGTGTCTTAAAAAAATAGATACTATTCTGGGGTAGTAGTGTGCGTCTGCGTTTGTGGCGCGGTTTGAGGTTGGAAGTTAGTTTTTTTTCATTTGGAGGGGGGGGCACCTTTTTGAAAATCTTGCATAGGGCACCAAAATAGCCAGCAGCGGCCCTGTCAGAATCAAACATGTGGAAGCACGTTTCAGCTGTTTTAACCCCAAAAGGAACCAGCATTTTTCACTAAAACACCTGACAAAAACAGAATGTATGACTGAACCTTTGGAGCACAAACAAATGAAACTGAGGCTCCGCAGTTGTTTCTTCTAATGTTTAATCAACTCTAAATATAAAGAGAACTAAACCTGCACAAAAGAAAATCACAAAATGATCACCGCCTCAAACATTTGTTGTAATTATAAACAGTTCTATATCTGGTGGCTCTAGCTCAGGGCTGGGCAATTATTTTGACTCGAGGGCCATATTCAAGTCCAAAATAGTGGTGGAGGGCTGGACTACAAACACTTTTTTAACAAACTCTCATTATTGCAAACACATTTTTTCGACAGAACACCAGTACAAATAAATAGTGTCCAACAAAATCTTAATTTTTCTCGTAAAATTATGATTTTAATCTCATAAAACTTCAAGTTTGATGTATAAAAAGTTTCTCTTTATGGCGTTAACTTCATTCTCAGAAAAACGATGACTTTTTTCTCGTATTAACAAGTTTTATAGTAAAATCTTAACTTTCTTAAGCTTCAACTTTATTTTATTAAAATTATTAGCTTAATCTCAAAATGTAACAATTTATTTTGGTAATTTTACGAGAAAGAGAAACTAAATATTATCAGCACTTGGACTTGAACGAGTCAAATGTTGCATAAAAACACATAATAGATTTTTATATTTATAAAAATTTCCATATCCAAATTACAATTTTATATTGTAAAATTTTAATATTGAAATATTGCTTTTTATGGTTTTGACTTTATTCTCAAAACATTGTGAATTTAATATTGAAATGTTAAAAGTTTAAGTTTTTGTTTCTTGCATTTGTATTTCTCAAAAACCTGCCAGGGGCCTGATTGAAACAGGTCACCGGCCGCATTTGGCCCCCGGCCGCAGTTTGCCCAGGTCTGCTCTAGCTGGTTTGAGCAAAAAAAAGAATATTTGAACAAACACTGAGACTGTAACTAGAGGGTCACATCTACTTTTTTTTCTTCTAAATTTATGAATAGATTAATTTTATGAGAAAACTAACAAAATTGAAAAAATAGTGAAAATGTGGGAGGTAGTAGCGCTCATGTCCCTTTGGTTCCTTTTCCAGAGATTTGGTTTATTTTCTCCTGGAAGTAGTCAGAATGGACTAAAACCTCAGAAAAACAGTTTCTACAAACAACTGGAACACGTTTATCTCAGAGTCTGGAGGGAAAAGAAGAGTTAACACTTTGTTTGTTTGAATCTGCAGAAGAAACAGAGAAAATAAGTCGTTTAAGATTATTTTAATGTACAAAAACAACGTAAGAATATAAAATATAAATCTGATTAAACTGAACAGATTCAAACACAAACTTAACAACAGGTCGCAGTGATTGTTCTAGAAAAGTGACTCAACCTTCAACCTTTTTAAGGCCAAGAAACTGTTTCAAACTGATCCAAACGAGAAAAACAAAAACAGAAGAAAAGAAAAAGATGTAACCAGAGTCTGTGGTTTCAGTGGAAAGTCTGAGGTCTGATGTTGTGACGTCTCCCAGAGTTTACACGCGGAGCAGCAGCAGCAGTAACGTAACAGAGCGACAGACGTGTGCATTTACAGAAGCTTCAATCTGCACTAGACACGTCAGAACTGCTCCAGCGTGAGTCTGAGCTTCTACACACACGGGAAAACTAAAAAAACTGTGATTCAGAGGTGCCATGTTTTTCAAAAGATCAACGACGAGCCGTGGCTGTTGCATTTGTAGATTTGACTTCAGGTTTTGGCCTGGTTCACGTTGTACTAAGAGGCTTCATTGTTCTTCTATTTTTCAAACCCGTCCTGCAAGTAATAGTGTAGAATTTAGACCCAATCTCACTCACTCTCATTGACACACAAACACCGAGGAGAGCAGCCGGAGGAGGAAAACGGACACAGACACAGGACTAAAACAGCTCACACAACTCCACAGACACGTTTGTTTCATGTTCAGATAGGGCTGGGCAATATTGTGATAAAAATCGAATGGTGAGCTCATCTCTGTGACAATCTGCTTTTATGATGAAATCGTAACATCGTGATTTCCTTTTTCCAATCTATTACTCTTAGTCCCGAGTTGTCAAGTTTATTTAGCGACTTTGGGTTTCTTTTTTTGAAGTTCCTTTTGAACTGCGCTTTTAAGTCATAAAAAGAATGAATTTTAGCACATTTTCAGGTTTGATTTGGGAAAATATATCAATTTATATAACTGAAACATTGATTTTTAGCATGTTTTAATGTGTAAAAGTTGATATTATGGTAAGAAAAACACATGATATGGCAAAATCCCTAACACTTGTTTTGCAGCAACACACAATGTTATAATTAATTGATTCTTTTATTATTTTTGACTGAGTTTGTTGATAGTGAATAGGAAAATAAATGGTCTACATCAGGGGAGTCGAACTCATTTTGACAAAGGGCCACATTGGCATCTTGATTGTCCTCGAAGGGCCGTTGTAACTAAAATAAACCTTACTAATCTTTGACGTAAACTAATAATAGTTTTTTTGATTATTGTATATTTATTTGTAGGGACAATAACTTAATAAACATCTGCATTAGTCTGAAATATTACTTACTCGTTAAGTTTTAGACAAATCTTTTCTTTAGGTTAAGACACCCAATTACTCCTGGCACCAATATAACATTTAAGTAGACCTTTTAAGACCTTGAGGGCCGGATGAAATGAGGTGGAGGGCCGCATCTGGCCCCGGGCCTTGAGTTTGACATATGTGGTTACATGAATCGTGATCAAATCGAAATCGTGATCTGGCTCCAAGAAAATTGTGATATTCATTTTTGCCCTATCGCCCAGGCCTATGTTCAGATATAAAATGATTTGGTTTATAACAGTCTGACTCATATTCATGGACAAAAGAATCTCATACGAACGTGATTTAAAGTTGGTGTTTCACGTTGGAAATTTCCTATGTGTTTCCAAACTAACAACAAACTTGTTCTAATCCACGAATCAGTTGTTCATGAAGCTCTGGACTTGACACATGCTGTTTGAGGTCTAGTTTACAAGACAACGTTCCCCAGAAAAACGGCACAGTCGTAGCGTTTTGTGCTCACAGTTTATCTGGTGTCGTGGTGAGCTAATCTTCTTTACATGGAAACGCAAAAAGACCGAAAATGCTGTAGTTCTTCTGCCGCATCAGGAGGTGGCAGTGTTGTGCGGGGACTTCAGATGACCTTACCGTGAACCCCACGCAGCCTATGATAACACCAGCATCGACAGGTCTACAGGTTCTTTATATCAATAAAATGGCGAAGGAAGCAACAAGGATCAGAGCACGAGGAAAAGGGAGATTGTTCGAAACAAACCGGAGAACTGACGACCAGTGCGCGGGGACCAGTGCGCGGGGACCAGTGCGCGGGGAAGAAGTAAATCGCCGAGAGCTGGACACAAACGGGGAGAACAGCTCGCTTTTATTACCGGGCGCAGACACAGCCGTCCTCCACGTTCACGGTGGAATAATATACTTGTTGTGGAGCTTCAAACTTCTTTTTTTCTGAACACAAGAATTTTAATGGACTAATTGAAGCAGCGCCCGGAGGCTTATTAGTTTTGTGTCTCCTCCTTTGCAATACACAGGTAAGTAAGCTGGACACTTTTGGCTTTACTTTGTGAGACTTTAAGAAAGAAAGGTGCTTTGGTTTAAAGAGACGTTTTTGGTGACTGTGCAGTCTTCTTCTACGGTCTTAAAGTAGCGACTACCGTCTTCATTGACAACTGTGTTTTCCTGTTTACACCGCGGTGTATTCACTGAACGTTCCCGGCTAAACTACCTCTTGAATCGTATCCAGTGGAACGCCGATTCATTGAACACGGAGCTCATTGTTGTGTAAAAGAGAATCTGACATCGAAACGTCACGGATTCGTGAAAACTCGTTGTCGTATAAACTGACCCTTAGCGGCTGAATCTTTGTAGTGACGTATTTTGAAAGGACATCGGACATTTATTTTCTCTCGGTGCAGCCATTTCCTGTGTTTCTCCTGCTAAAAGCCCAGGAGACGCAACCAACCTAATTTGAGCGTTGTTCTAGTGTTCTAACCAGATCAGATTTAAAGCAGACCTATTGTGTTTTTTTTAATATTTAGTGAGAAACTAGAACTATGCAGATCAGTGTTTTACCTTTTTGTTCTTTGTAAAACACAAAGTTGATCTAAAACAACTTAAAAATAGAAACAGCTCTACTGACTTCCTGTTAAAACTACAGATCTGATAAGCCCCGCCTCTTCCATATCTTATAAATGTAATTGTAAAAAGCAACAGATTTTTAAAACCTATTTTTTATTGTTGGAAAGTGTCTCTGGACAGTTTTGAACCATTTATGCTTCACTTTGAGTTTTAATCTTTTGAATTATAACAAGTAAATACAGACAAGTGGGCGGGGCTAGGTGGTAGGTGAGAACAGGGATTTCTGAACACTTGAGCTGCAGCTGAAGAACAACACAAGATTACTCCAACATGCATTAATCAATTCAAATATAACTTTGAGTAAACTAATGATGAAGGAGCCGTTATAACAAGGTTAAACACTTAGAAAAGTGAATTTGACAGAATAGGTCTCCTTTAACTCTATTCTGAGTGATTCCTGCGTCTGACGCTGCTGCTGTTATGCGCTGCTACTGCGCCGCTGTAAACTGGAGGTTACGTTTCATGTTGTGACGTCTCATGTTGTGACGTCTCAAGTTGTTACGTTTCATGTTGTGAGGTCTCATGTTGTGACGTCTCATGTTGTGACGTTTCCTGTTGTGACGTCTCATGTTGTCAAATCTCATGTTGTGAGGTCTCATGTTGTTACGTCTCATGTTGTCAAATCTCATGTTGTTACGTTTCATGTTGTGAGGTCTCATGTTGTGACGTCTCATGTTGTGACGTCTCATGTTGTTACGTTTCATGTTGTGACGTCTCATGTTGTTAAATCTCATGTTGTGAGGTCACAGTCAGAGGAAGAAAGGACCGGTTCTTCTCGTCTCTGATCGTCTGCAGAACCTTTAACGCTGAAGACAAAACAAACAGTGAACAAACTAAAGATTCAGATTAAAAAAAGTGAAGCTGTGACTTTTACCTTCGACAAACGGAGCCGTCCTGACCCACTGGAAACTGTCTTCACTCAGCAGAACCGTCTGAAACACAACACACGACCGTAAAGACTACTGCAGGTGACAGGGGGCGTGGTCAGGGTTCAAGGGGCGTGACCAGAGCTCGGGGGCGTGGTTCTCTGCTTATGTCTGCGCGTCACTGCATCTTTGTTAGGATTACTGTATTTGTCAGAGCGCAGTGAAAAAACAAAAAGAAAAAAATGCCAAAAGACGATGAAAAAGCAACAAAAAATTGTGAAAACACATTGAGGAATGTGCAGAAAAATAGGTTAAAAAGGTGAAAAAAGGCAACAACAAAAAACAATGAAAAAAGCAACAACCAAAAAAATTAATAATAAAAAAAACAAAAAAAGAGTGATGAAAAAAAAATCTGAAAAAAAATGAACGTAAAAATAAAAGCAAAAAAGATTATAAAAAAAAGAAAAAAAGAAAATGAAAAAGGCAAAAATAGACAGCTGAAAAAAAGATAAAAAAATCTATATGTGATTTTAAAAAAATTACAAAAATGTAAAAAAATAAATTAAAAAAGTGATGGAAAAATAAAAGGTGAATCTGTGACGACGCTTCAAATGTCAAAGAAGAATAAATGAATGTAAGGCTTTGTGGTCGTAGATTGATTCTAATTACAATGTAATAATGTGGTAATAAAGCCTTTACTTGTGCGTCCACAGACTCTTCTCGACACTGGAGCCACTCTGCGATGTGATTGGTCAGTTCGTCTCTCATGTGTGGGAGGAGCTCTTCATCTGTCCAGAACATGAACCTGGGATACTGCTGCTTCTGTAACAAATACACAAATAATACACACAAAATACACATAAAATACAAGATCAGAACATGAACCTGGGATACTGCTGCTTCTGTAACAAATACACATAAATAATACACAAATAACACCAGGGTTCCCACTCATATCCCAAGAACATTTTCCAGGACATTTCCAGGACATTTGCAACAAGGATTTTATGTAATCACGACATCTACATCACCAACATTTAGCCTGTTTTGCCAAGTTTGTGACAGCCCAATAGTCCACATTTATGACAGTCAAAGTGTATAAATCCGTCGTGTGGCCAGTTCTCAGTCTAAATTTGATTTTGTCAGACGGGGCAGTTTGCAAAGCTGCAGTTTGCTTTGATCGTCTTTTTTTAGGTGAAAAACATGAGCGGGAGGTCTGGGGGTCCTCCCCCTGAGGTTTTTGAAAATTAAGTCAATTTTGGTGCAACCTGATGCATTTTACAGGTTTCCAGTGGCTGAAGAACATGAGACACTTTTTACCTCAGGCTGTTGAACTAAAATCAAACTACTGTTGACCTTATTTTGTACAAATGTATGCCTCCAATTAAACATTTGGATAAACAGCCAAGTGAAAAAATGATAAATTAAATTTTGGATGTAAGTTTTTTCAATCTGGGTTTGTAAATCCTATAGTTTTTAGCAGTTTTACATTAGTACAAAGGCATTTTTAAATTATTATTACTATGTTTGTACATTGCAAAAATCTAGTTTATTTGTTTGTGCACTGTTATACATTTTATTATTGAGCCAAATAATTTTCCAGAAAAACATTGTATTTTCCATGACATTTGGCTGTTTTTCTCATTTTCCATGTGTTTTCCATGACTGGAAATTGAGCTAATCATTTTCCAGGTTTTCCAGGTTTTCCAGGACGCATGGGAACACTGTAACACATATAATACACACTAAACACAGGAACAGAACATGAACCTGGGATACTGCTGCTTCTGTAACAAATACACATAAATAATACACAAATAACACATATAATACACACTAAACACAGGAACAGAACATGGACCTGGGATACTGCTGCTTCTACGACAAAATACACAAATATAACACACTAAATACACACATAATATACAAATAATACACACAAAATACACATAAAACACACAAAACACCAGACCAGAACATGAACCTGGGATACTGCTGCTTCTACGACAAAATACACGAATAATACACGAATAATACACAAATAACATCAATAATACACACATAAAACACAAGACCAGAGCATGAACAGGGATACTGCTGCTTCTGCACACACATAATACACAACACATATCCTGCTGTGAGTGCAGAGGCTTTAAAAATGTAAAAACAAGTCCACACAGCAGACAGAATAAAGTTGATAATGTCACATATAAGGCCTGGGCGATTTGGCCAAAAAATAAAACCTCGATTTTATTTTCCTTTTGGACGATTTTGATTTTTAACTTTATGGGAGAAAACCTCACAAACGGCACATGTCAGCGGCTCTAGCAACAGTAAAAGCAAATCAAAAAGACGATAGATTGTGAACAGGACTTTTCCAGAAAATTCCTGTGAGTCTGAGGCAGAAAGTGTCCGACTGACCCGCGGAGAAACAACAAACGTGTAACTTTTACTAATTCAGCTGAATGAACCTTCTCCAAGACGCTTATTACAGTGTCTCCCTGCACAAGATGGCCGCCGGAGCTGGAGTTACCATGGAAACGCTCCCTCTCAAGGACTTGTGCATGTGGGCAGGACTTATGTGCGTGTGGGCGGGGCTTATGTGAGTGTGGGCGGGGCTTACATGTACGTGTGCGTGTGGGCGGGGCTTATGTGAGTGTGGGCGGGGCTTACCATGTACGTGTGCGTGTGGGCGGGGCTTATGTGAGTGTGGGCGGGGCTTACCATGTACTTGTGCGTGTGGGCGGGGCTTACCATGTACTTGTGCGTGTGGGCGGAGCTACAGATGTGCCGGTAGATGTCGGCGGACGGAAGAGTTCTGCTGCAGATCTCACACAAATAAAACTCTGCTTTGGAGGACCGACCTGCACTCCACAGGAAACTAGACCTGAGAGAAAAGAGGAGAGGAGAGAGGGATGAGAGAGAGAGAGAGAGGGATGAGAGAGAGAGAGAGAGAGAGACCTGCACTCCCACAAGAAACTAAGACCTGAAGGAGAGAGGAGAGAGGGATGAGAGAGAGAGAGAGAGAGACCTGCACTCCCACAGGAAACTAAGACCTGAAGGAGGAGAGGAGAGAGGGATGAGAGAGAGAGAGAGAGAGACCTGCACTCCCACAGGAAACTAAGACCTGAAGGAGGAGAGGAGAGAGGGATGAGAGAGAGAGAGAGAGAGACCTGCACTCCCACAGAAACTAAGACCTGAAGGAGGAGAGGAGAGAGGGATGAGAGAGAGAGAGAGAGAGACCTGCACTCCCACAGGAAACTAAGACCTGAAGGAGGAGAGGAGAGAGGGATGAGAGAGAGAGAGAGAGAGACCTGCACTCCCAAGGAAACTAAGACCTGAAGGAGGAGAGGAGAGAGGGATGAGAGAGAGAGAGAGAGGGATGAGAGAGAGAGAGAGAGAGAGACCTGCACTCCCACAGAAACTAAGACCTGAAGGAGGAGAGGAGAGAGGGATGAGAGAGAGAGAGAGAGAGACCTGCACTCCCACAGGAAACTAAGACCTGAAGGAGGAGAGGAGAGAGGGATGAGAGAGAGAGAGAGAGAGACCTGCACTCCCACAGGAAACTAAGACCTGAAGGAGGAGAGGAGAGAGGGATGAGAGAGAGAGAGAGAGAGAGACCTGCACCCCACAGGAACTAAGACCTGAAGAGGAGAAGAGGGATGAGAGAGAGAGAGAGAGACCTGCACTCCCCAAGAAACTAAGACCTGAAGGAGGAGAGGAGAGAGGGATGAGAAGAGAGAGAGAGAGACCTGCACTCCCACAGGAAACTAAGACCTGAAGGAGGAGAGGAGAGAGGGATGGAGAGAGAGAGAGAGAGACCTGCACTCCACAGGAAACTAAGACCTGAAGGAGGAGAGGAGAGAGGGATGGAGAGAGAGAGAGAGACCTGCACTCCCACAGGAAACTAAGACCTGAAGGAGGAGAGGAGAGAGGGATGAGAGAGAGAGAGAGACTGCATCCCACAGGAACTAAGACCTGAAGGAGGAGAGGAGAGAGGGAGAGAGAGAGAGAGAAGAGACCTGCACTCCCACAGGAAACTAAGACCTGAAGGAGGAGAGGAGAGAGGGATGAGAGAGAGAGAGAGAGAGAGACCTGCACTCCCACAGGAACTAAGACCTGAAGGAGGAGAGGAGAGAGGGATGAGAGAGAGAGAGAGAGAGACCTGCACTCCCACAGGAAACTAAGACCTGAAGGAGAGAGAGGGATGGAGAGAGAGAGAGAGGGATGAGAGAGAGAGAGAGAGGACCTGCATCCACAGGAACTAAGACCTGAAGGAGGAGAGGAGAGAGGGATGAGAGAGAGAGAGGAGAGAGACCTGCACTCCCACAAGAAACTAAGACCTGAAGGAGGAGAGGAGAGAGGGATGAGAGAGAGGAGAGAGAGAGAGAAACCTGCCTCACCACAAGAAAACTAAGACCCTGAAGGAGGAGAGGAGAGAGGGATGAGAGAGAGAGAGAGAGAGAGACCTGCACTCCCACAGGAAACTAAGACCCTGAAGGAGGGAGAACGGAGAGAGGGGATGAGAGAGGAGAGAGAGAGGAGACTGCACTCCCACAGAAACTAAGACCTGAAGGAGGAGAGGAGAGAGGGATGAGAGAGAGAGAGAGAGAGACCTGCACTCCCACAAGAAACTAAGACCTGAAGGAGGAGAGGAGAGAGGGATGAGAGAGAGAGAGAGAGAGAGAGACCTGCACTCCCACAGGAAACTAAGACCTGAGGGAGGAGAGGAGAAGAGGGATGAGAGAGAGAGAGAGAGAGACCTGCACTCCCACAGGAAATAAGACCTGAAGGAGAGAGAGAGGGATGAGGAGAGAGAGAGAGACCTCACAAGAAACTAAGACCTGAAGGAGGAGAGGGAGAGAGGGATGAGAGAGAGAGAGAGACCTGCACTCCCACAAGAAACTAAGACCTGAAGGAGGAGAGGAGAGAGGGGATGAAGAGAGAGAAGAGAGAGAGGACCTGCACTCCCACAGGAAACTAAGACTGAAGGAGGAGAGGAAAGATGAGAGAAGAGAGGGATGAGAGAGAGAGAGAGAGAGAGACCTGCACTCCCACAAGAAACTAAGACTGAAGGAGAGAGCAGAGGGATGAGAGAGAGAGAGAGAGACCTGCACTCCCACAGGAACTAAGACCTGAAGGAGGAGGAGGAGAGAATAAGAGAGAGAGAGAGACCTGCACTCCACAGAAACTAAGACCTGAAGGAGGAGAGGAGAGAGGGATGAGAGAGAGAGAGAGAACTGCATCCACAGGAACTAAGACCTGAAGGAGGAGAGGAGAGAGGGAGAGAAGAAGAGAGGAGACCCTGCACTCCCACAAGGAAACTAAGACCTGAAGAGGAGAGGAGAGAGGGATGAGAGAGAGAGAGAGAGAGACCTCTGCTCCCACAGGAAACTAAGACCTGAAGGAGGAGAGGAGAGAGGGATGAGAGAGAGAGAGAGAGAGACCTGCACTCCCACAGGAAACTAAGACCTGAAGGAGGAGAGGGAGAGAGGGATGAGAGAGAGAGAGAGAGAGACCT